>VDFB02041338.1:0-23532 GCA_007258455.2 Sequoia sempervirens
AATGGAAGCAAACTTAACAGGTTGTTCCTAAATCAGAAGGATTTCCATCCTCCTAAGGCAGCAAAGATAATGTTAGTCACCTATATCAGCAGCTCTTCAAGTGATAAATGAGGGCAGTTTATGTGCTTTCACAATGCTCCAGTATTCAAGCATTTATCAGTAGTTTGAACTGTTTGAAAGAGTGAAGAATGAGGACAATGTCCAGTAAAAATTTTGTGATTTTCATCTAAGTGTTATTGGCTAGGGCTTGGCTGATGCAAAACTTGTATTCAAAAATAGATTTGCATCTTCTCCAAGGATTTGACTCTAGGATTTGACCAAGGCAAACAAATATATGCAGCCATTCAAGGTTTCAGATGGTTAAATGCAAACTTGTGTTTATGGCCTAGGGCTTTATCATATCTTTATCCTAGGGTTTCAACTTCAGTTTTTAGTTTAGTCAAAACCCTAGGCAATAATTCTCTACTCTCAGATTGGAACAAACAAATTGTTTGGTGAAGTTGCAAGAAGATTGGTGGTTAGGGTATCAGTGTTCTTTAGAAATCTGACATGTTTCAAAGCAAGGAACTCATCAGAATCACAGAGGCCATTGATACATCAAACAGCTATTTTTGGCCATGGCTAGTTATAGCAATCACTATTTCTGATACATCAAACAGAGGCCATTGATACATCAAACAGCTAGTTTTGGCCATGGCTAGTTATAGAAATCACTATTTCTAAGGTCTAGGGCTTATGTTGGGCCACTTTTAGAAAGATTTTATTTATTTTTACTTTAGATTAGTTGTTTGCTATAAAGTTTTTCTTTGCTATTTTTCAGGTGCTTTAAGAGTTTGTGCTTTAGACCATGGATATTTTGAATAAAATGATGATTATTTTAAATCCCAAAAATTAGGTGTCTTGTAACCTATAAATAAGTGCTTCAAGCGCAAGAAATTCTTAATGATAGTTGATTTATGTTTATGCTATTGAAATATTTTTCCATCTATTATACTAGTATTTGCATTATTGTGTTTGTGATTTTATTGATTAAAATGAAACTGAGTAATTGCATCAAGCTTTTTATTGATGTTGTTTGTTCATCTAAATGGTAGCCAGAGCCTTGCATGCAACTTAATTATTTAGTCCTTGGAATTAAATAATGTCTTGTGTTGAAATTGTTATTCTTTCTAAAACTTGTGTGAGTCAGACTGTTATTCTTGCTGGTCTCTACCTTAGCCAATTGGAAAATGTTGAATTCGTGCATTTAGATTAGTTGATTCCCCTCAAAATCTATCGCTTGTGGGGCAAGAGTTATTTCCAGTCTTGTGCTCATACTCAGGGAAAAAACATACGCAGATAGTTATTTCATTTATGCAAAACCGCCAAAAGAGAACATTGTAGTGTGAAAACAGTTTATTTTGTCTATGGCTTAGTGTTTAGGGTTAGTTTAGATCTCAAGGAGCTTCTCCATATAATTTGAAGAGGGGTTTTACCTCACATATTATATTGATTTGAGTTGTCTCGAAAGAGACAAATTAAAATGCTAACAAATCTTCCTCTTCCCCCTCCTAGTACTAATATTATCAAAAAAATTAAAATCTCCAAAAATATTTAAAGAGTCTTGAGCCAAGCTATCAAAAAATGGATCCATGAGGTAGTTCCAAAGTGAGTCTTTGAACAAAACACTGAGAAGTGATAGCATTTTTATGAAACACAGGAAAGTTAACTTCTATACCCTTCAAATGCTCCAGCATGAATAACGCTTGCTGCTATGCCTTTGGAGTTATGGGATTTTAACAGAATGATAATTCATAGTACACTAAGAGAACTGGTCCCAATCTCCCAACCCACCAAAGAAAGGAAATCAGAATAGTATGCAAAAAAATTTGTGCCAACAATAGACTTCTGCAACTCTCAGCCTCAGCATTCCTACAATGCCTAGGCCTATCCCAATGACGACAGGCAAACATCAATGCCTAAATTGATGATGGATAAAGAAGACTGACCTAAAACATCGATATTTCATATATTTTAGATGCCTTTTATCTCGACAACTTATTATGGAATACAGAACATTCTGGATAACACATGGTAAAAAATTCTCTTCATTTGTAGAATCTGTTTCAAACATGGTCAATTGGAAAGAAATTACGTGTACAAGCAGGATCCTTCTCCATGAAATTGGAAGACTACAAGAATAAAAGGCTATGATTAAGAAGAAACAAGAGAGATAGTAGTCAATAGAAAAGAACAATGTGTAAAGAAAATCATCCCCACTTCAAAAAAAAAAAAAACATTGCAGTAATCAATTCCAAATCTCAGAAGAGTGTATTCTTTTTACAATAAACAACTACAGGGCAGTGGAGGCACTGAAAGAAAATACAGAAAAAAGTGACAGGGAAACCAAAAAGAGCATGAAGTTGAGTCTGCAAAAGTACATAAATCCCCAATTTAAGAAACACCAGACATAGTAGGAGCGCAGAAGGCCAAGTAGCAAAATTTAGCAAATCAAAGGTATATAAGAAATCACAACAGAGGAGTGCAGACAACTAATGAGAAAAACACAAGACAAATAACATTGTACCTCAGGAGAAATTTTTACATAATTATAAGCTACAACAGTATTTGGGGACAAGGGCCTGTTCGGGAAGTTTGGCCAGAAAAGGTTCTACTTGGAAGCTACAGTACCCTTTAAATTTTCTTGATGTAAAATCTTCACTAGAGTTGATCCATTTACTAATCTAAACATCAAAGAGACTGTTAAATGAAGTGGAGAAGATTGTTATTTAAAATCATAAGGTCATCTTGACAGTATACTTCCATACAGTCAAGTACAAGATTTGTATACCTTTGGCTCACCCTGTGATGCTAGTATTGTGCGTAAAAGGTCAAATGGATATGATCCAATGGTTGCTGCACATCCTGCTAGTCCCCCACTCACATAAGACAAATATGGACTTAATCGAAGATGATCTTCTGCAATAGTAAATGAAGGTATTCATTGTCAAACAAAAAGATTTTGTAAAACATTTTCCATAACTGTATGCAAAAGGCAAAAATTTTAATAACATAAAATAGCATTTGAAATTTTGAACTTCACGAATAGAAAGTAGAAGATTTTTTTTTTAATATCATTTACAAATATTCTGCTCATACAAGCATCAACATGAAAACCAATACAAGCTCTTGTAAACACAACCATGAGTCTAATTTTAGCTTCATTTGAGCAACCACACTAGAAACCACCTCCACACTAGAAGCCAACTATGGAAGACCAAGAGTCACAACTTAGAATTCCACAGTAGATGTCCCTTTGGAATTTGAACTTGGGTCTCCACAATGAGAACTCGATGTTTTAAGCAACTAAGCTCAACCCCTTGGACAGAAAGTAGAAGATAATTAAATGAAAAAACAATTGCAGTAACATATGTTAATCAAATTTCAGACTGAAAACTTGATCTTTAGTCATTTAGTTGAAAGAAACAACTAACTCCTACTTGAACACCTAAACTTTGGAGAAAACAACATTTCCTTAAAATTATAGTTAGCCTGTGAGAGATTTTTGTAGGAATAATATTTTACCTATAAGAACATCTAAAAGTGTCTATGTAAATATAGCATGCAATGAAAAAAGACTCAAATATTTATGTTGCATCTGGCACAGATCAAACCCAAACAAGGAACTGTTTGTTAGTGTGGAAAAGCAGAAAATTTGTATAGAACTGAAAATTACGCTAGATTGGAAAATTATTCTTCTCAATTTTTATCTACAACAAAGGCAATAGACTGAAGGCTATCATATGGATTGCAACAAACCAAAATGGCCTGTTCTAAAAGGGATATTGCAGTAGACAGTAATCTCTGAAAATATCCCCAAACATCCATATCGCAACATGTGATGTCTGTGATGTCCTATTTCTAATTAATTTAATTTTGTGGACAAAATGCCTATTCCTATACTCTTCTCGTGGGCTAAGAAGAAATTGCTAGGGAAATAAATTTAATTAAAATTGATTATTTGGATCCAAATTAATTATTATTTCCTATTTTCAAAAAAAAAGGCCAAGCAATTAATAAAATATTATTATTATTGTGTATTTTTCCAAGGAGGAGTGTGATAATTCATGCAGGTGGGATAATATAACTCCAAAATCATTTGGCATCTTCTCTTATGACAATTTATTTGGCAAGGTTATGACAACTCATAAATGAGGAGTTACAATTAATAATTTTGGAAAAGAAGAAGTAATGAGTTGGAAATTAATGGGCAGTTATACGAAGTTAATTTGGGAAGAGAATCTCGTGTACAACATATTCTATGACAATTGTAAGTGGGTGTAAGAACATTTTTTACTAGCTAAATTTAGTTGGGTGTAAGAGGAGGGTATGACAAACTCTTTATGTAGCCTATTTTGAGAGAGAATATTTGAGATATTTTTATTTAATATTTATTTTGGCCAGATGGGACATTAGGATTTGTGTCCACAACTTCTTTATAAGTCAAGCAGCCTCACCAGTTTGCATCTTTTAACAATTTATCATTTTTTGTTATTGCTTGAGCACTTGTGTTCAACTATAGGATATAAGGATGAAAACCCTCAGATTCTTGGAAATAAAATGGCAAGACCCTTTGGTTTCTTGAGGAAAATCTCATATAGATTTGCACTTCAAAGATTGTTTGGATTTCAGCTTAGATTATAATAGTTTATATTTGCATATTTATGTAGAAGGAAGCTACAACATTCATAGTTTGTTTTCAAATCCCATCTTCATATGTATTGCTGTAGATTTCTGATTTGTACCAGCATTTTGCTACTTTTTTGGTGAATATAAATCAGTTAAATGCATTCTGGTTAAATCCCATTTCATAAGTGCAAATCTAGATAATTTCTAGGTATAGTTTGTGAAAAATCTGCAAGAAATATTTTAATATTCTGACATGCAATTTGTGTGGAAGTTCTTATTGAAGTTTCACTATATTTTATGTCAAAATTTGTGGGAATAATTTGCATTTGAATATATTTGCAAAAATTTATGGTTGGATCATTATAGTTGTTACATCCCCTCCATCTTGAACTTGATTTCGGCAATGAAATTATAGTCGCTATGTTAGTTATGATTAACTGCTTTTCATGAGAATGTGAATTGGGAAAAGAGTTTTTAATTTATTATGTTGTAAATGCAAATATGAACAATTTTCTTATGTATGTGGAAAATGAATGCATGGATGAGTTTATATTTAGAATATATATATATGTCGAGAACGATCTAACCCTAATTCTTTGTCAAGTGGTTGCAGGATTGTGAACGCCACGAGGGAAAGGGAAATATTATCATAAAATATTTAAGTTAAAAATTAAATGAATATCTCCTAAGCCGATGGATGATATTATAATTTAAGTTAATGAAAAAGATTATGTTGGGCGACGGTGTGGTGGAAGGTGGTGACTTCAGCCACCATGCCATCTCTCTTGAGAAACGTTCAAGAAGGAGAATGTTTGCAGTCGTGCGTGGAGGGAAGACTAAGGGACTCGGGCGTTTGAGAAGGTTTCTTTTAATTGGGCATTCTCTCTCTCTCTCTCGCTTCTTCCACATTCATTCATTCGCATTTGAAGAAGCAATTCTTCTTTTCACTCATCTTTCCGCATCACTGGGGACTCTTTTCCAATATCAATCGAACTGCAACTTTACTTTCATTAACCCTACCAGTATCGGAATTCATTATTGGTCCTCTCATTTTTTTATTGCGAATTCACTTCTTTCAATTGGCCTTCCTCTAGATTGAAACCTTATTCAAGTTCCGCATTTATCCTGTTGCTTATCTATTTTAATTCCACTCTGTTATCACCCATTTCACCAGTCGGTGCTCATATCGGTGGATTCTTGATTGATTATCCTTGTTGTGTAAATTGTGGAAGAGCTTGGTCATTGAGTTCGAAATTCTCCAGTTTCAAGGAGTGCGGGGCTTCTTCAAGCTCTAGTTTGACATAACCAGGCACGTAAGGGGACCTTTTAAATTTGTTAATTACTTAGCTTCGTCATGATCTAGCTCGTCCTTATATTCTTCATGTGTTGGAAAGCGAATTTAATGATACACGTCATGAAGAAAATACAAAGATATCGTTTTATTGCTCTTTCTCTGTACTAGACCGAGGAAAGATCTTTCTTCTCTTTCGTCCTGAATCTGAATACTTATTTGATCTTGTATTGAAATATTATTGTTAAATGTTTCCTGAACTTGAATGCTTGTTTGATCTTTCTCTTAAAAAGCTTTGAGATCTTTTTAGTCATAGAATAAGCCGTCTACTTTCCTTCACTCTGCCTCTTAACTTTTGTATTGGGGTCATGCAACTTCTTTCTCCGCCCGAGTTCTTTTCATGTCATATCAATGCTAAGGGTCTAAAAGTTTCTCTTTCTCGAACAAGTTTCTTCCTATTCCTCTATCTATGTTTGAATAAGCAATTTGTTCTCAAAAAAAAGAGAAAAGATAGAGTCTAGTCTCTCTCTTTTATGCTTAAAGAAGACAGCATAAACTTAAATTAAGAAAAATGTTTTCAAACCAAGTTATGGTAATATAAACCCTTGAACCAAGAATTATCATGTCGATCAAGGTTGAGAGTGCTAACGGCACAGGTGTGCCATTAATAATAAAATCCTTGGCCAAGGTATGATGCTAGATTAAGCACTTGTCAGCTATCAAAAACCACATATACCTCTGGTCAGAGTGATCTTTCTAGTTAGGAGTTACCTATAGTGAAGGATCGACCAGTTAGTATAAGTCCTTGACACCAGGCTCAGAGGCATGATGATAATATGTGATCCTTGTTGATTACCCTCGTGAAGGGACGGGTTTCTTCAGTTGAAGAAACACGGGAGACCAGTAGGTCTTCGGTTGGGCGGAAAAGCCCTTGATGATATTTCTTTTTCCCTTGATGACAGAGTCAAGCTCAAGTATTCCAACTTCCAAACTGTGCTTTCTTGTAACCCTTTCTCTTTCTTAATTTCAGTTATAAATACTTAGCATGTATACTTCATAGCTGTAATAAAAGCTCTTTTCATTTGAAAGCAAAGAAAAGTTAGTTAATGTTCTACTGTGATTTTGGTTATATGAATTTAGTTAGTTGTTTCCTTTTCAACTGAAACTAAAATTTTAAAAGTTAGTTGATGAATTGAATATGATGTAATTGTTTCATTTGATTATCTTTTTGGTTTGAAATTGCATTGGAAAAAAAAACCCTAGAATGAAAACAAGTTAGTTGCATTTCAGTTGAAAACTAGTAGTTAAATTCCATTCTTAAACTGTAGATTAGTTAGAGTGCTATATATGGTATCAAAGCTACCATGTTTGACATTGAACCTCAGGGATCATTATGCAAACTTAGAAAACTGAAACAACCGTCAATGTTTTTCCAAGATGATGATGCAGAAAACACCCCAAAAGAAGATCCAAGACCCTGTTTCCATCCGACTGTGGAAGATCAGACTTAGATATGATTACTCAAGCTGCTCTTTCCCGTTGGATTCAGAAACGATGGCTGAAGTTCTAAAGAGACTTCAGAAGGAGAGAAGAAAATGGACTGCCTCTAGGAAGGAAATTGTTAAGTCCACCATACTAGTTGAGATAAACAAAACCAGCACCAAGAACCTTTCAAATCTCAAGACCGAACCAAAAACATCTGAAGAAGATCGAGTTCCAACTCCTGGATATAGACTCATTCCATTTTCGAAGTTTAGTAATCAGGAGGAACCTATCACTGACAGTGAAAATAATTCCTGAATATTTTGAATTGAACCTATCACGGGAAGTGATAATCATTTTGTAATCATTTTGTAATAAATCTATCATAGGTAGTGATAGACAGTGAAAATCATTCCTGAATATTTTGAATTGAACCTATCACGGGAAGTGATAATCATTTTGTAATCATTTTGTAATAAATCTATCATAGGTAGTGATAGAAATTTTGTATCATTCATGTAATAAATTTATCACAGGTAGTGATAGAAATTTTGTATCATCTATGTATTGAATCTATCACAGGTAGTGATAGAAATTTTGTAACTTATAATGAATCTATCACAGGGAGTGATAGTCGTTTTGTAAGTAATTGAAAATTGAAAATTGAATCAATATCAAATTTTGTGAGCTATGTTGATTAAAATTTAAATTGACTTGAGTCTAAGACTATTTGATTGTTAGTTGCAAAAGAAAACTCCTTTAACTTATGCTGTGTAAACTATTGAATAACAATAAAAATCGAGACTAATTAGAACCATCAATATCTCCAGGAACTTCAGTGGAATGGAAAATTCTGGAAATGGGTTCAGAGGAGATCAAGATAATAATGAATGAAACCTAGGCATGAATAGCCAACCTTGAGAGAAAGGTAAGAGGACAATTTGAGACGAGAGACGAAAGGTCTGAAACCCAGAGTGACCAGCATGAAGATAACTCTAAAACATTGAGTTTGGGAAACAATAGAAGTCAGTTAGCTGATGAACTTGCTAAGGACATGAAAAAGATAAAACCCCCTAAGTTTGAGGGCTTCGCTTCGGGAGATGTCGTTGAGGCATGGTTAATTAAAATGGAAAAATATTTTGAGCTAAGGGATTACTCAGATAATTCCAAAGCAGCATGGGCAGCCTACCAGTTGGCAGGAGAAGTCGCTACTTGGTGGGAAAATAAAAGGGCTGAATTGGGTTTGGCAATAGCAGAAGTAACCTGGGATCAATTTGTGAGGATATTTCGTCAAAGATGGCTTCCACAGTTGTATTATGATCAAAAGTTGTTGGATTTTGAAAATCTCAAGCAGGGATCCTTAACTGTCAATGAGTATTGGGAGAAGTATACTCGATTGTTAAAATATGTTCCTCAATATCAGCAGGATGAAAACTTTCGAATTAGGAAGTTCATAATGGGATTGAACAATCGTATAGGGGGTCCAGTGGATGTTCTGGCACCTTGGACTATGGATGAAGCTTATGGAAAAGTTGTGTGGCAAGAACAGAGATTGAAAAAGGATGATTCTTTCAAGGATAGAAATCGCAACAAAAACAAATGGAATCAGTCACACCAGAATTTCAAAAAGAAGGGATACAAGAATAATCAGTTTGATTACAAGAAAGATAAGAAGGGTAATAACAATACTAGGAAGGATGAAACCAATACAAGCAAAGGTCCAGAAAAAAAGGGACCACCAGGGGGATGCTTCAATTGTGGAGGAGAACATTATGCTAACTAGTGCCCCACTAAGAATCAGCATGGGCAGCAGCAGCAAAAGCCTCTATCACCTCAACAGACGGCCTTCCAGCAGAGAATTCATGCAGCACTAGACAACAAGCAGGCAGAATACCAAGTCACACCTATAGAAACTCCATGTATGCTTTACGGGAACCCAATAACCATTTAATAGACACTGGAGCCACTGAATGTTTCATATCCCTTAAGTTACTTGGTAGATTTCCTAAAAGAACCGGGTTCATGGCTAAATCATGGACAGTTGAATATGCTAATCAGACGAGAGCTCGGGTAGAGTAGTGTCTGTTTGAAGCTAGGGCTGAACTTCTAGGCTTTGCCACAAAGATTAACCTTTACGTGGCACCTCTGGGTTCCTATGATGTGATCATTGGAATGAATTGGTTAAGAGAACATAGGGCTAAGATTGATTGTTTTGCAAAGACAGTAGTTGTTTTGCAAAGACAATAGAGTGTGTGGATGACCTACGAAAACCGGTGTTAATTCAAGGGGTACAACGAGAGGTTAAGGTATGACAAATTTCAGCCATGCAATTAAAAAGAAATAAAAGGAAAGGATGCCAAATGTTTGCAGTTAAAATGGAAGAAGTTAGGGAATACAAGGAGAGCACATATTTTGATGATATGTTAATGCACACACAGTGTAGGGAAGGGGAAATGGAAATTGATTCTAGGGAAGGAACCTTTGCTGAAAAATATCCCTATCTTCGAGAATACCAGGATGTGTTTCCGGAGGAACTACCTGGGTTACCACCAAGAAGGGTCTTTGATTTCTCTATAGATTTAGTTCCAGGGGCTGAACCTGTTTCCAAGGCACTGTATCGTATGACCACCATAGAACTAATGGAACAAAAGGCGCAACTACAAGAATTATTAGATAAGGGTTTGATTCGACCTAATGTATCACCTTGGGATGCACCAGTAATATTTGTTAAGAAGAAGGATGGGACACTTCGTCTGTGTATAGATTACCGTATGCTGAATAAGCTCACCATCATAAATAAATACCCCTTGCCTAGAATTAGATGATCTCTTTGATCAAATGAAAGGGGCAACAGTGTTTTCTAAGATAGATTTAAGATCGGGATATCATCAACTAAGGTTGAAAGAAGAAGACATTCATAAAACGCCTTTGAGAACTAGATATGGACACTATGAATTTACAATTTTTCCATTTGGACTCACCAATGCCCCAGCTGCGTTCATGAACCTAATGAACGGTATTTTCCGAGATTGTTTGGACAAGTTTGTATTGGTTTTCCTTGATGACATTCTCATTTTCTCCAAAAACGAGGAAGAGCATCTTCAACATCTTTGAATAGTCCTTCAACAACTAAGAGAGCATAAACTTTATCGAAAATTGTCAAAATGTACTTTCTTTCAGAAAGAGGTACAATACTTGGGGCACATAATATCAGCTGAGGGAATAGCAGTGGATCCCGCAAAGATAAAAGCTATAGTGGAATGGCTAGTATCGAAAAATATACATGAGGTTAGAAGTTTCATGGGATTGGTTGGGTATTATCGAAGGTTTGTCAAAGATTTCTCTAGATTGCCCACCCCATTACCTATCTTCAAAGAAAAGGAAAGAGATTTGAATGGACTGGGAAATGTCAAGAAGCGTTTGATACATTGAAGGAGAAATTAACGATTGCACCTATTCTGGTTGTACCAGACCCTAATGGCCATTTTGTAATTATAACGGATGCATCTGGAGATGGACTAGGTGGAGTGCTAATGCAAGATGGAAAGGTAGTGGCTTATGAATCTCGAAAATTGAAGCAGTATGAGCAGAATTATGCACCCCATGATCTGGAGTTAGCAACTATTATGCATGCCTTGCAAATGTGGTGACACTACTTGTTAGGAAAGACCTTTGAACTAAAATCAGATCATCAAGGTTTGAAGTATATTTTCACACAACCCAATTTAAATGCTTGCCAAAGGAGGTGGATGGAGTTAATCTCACATTATGACTTTGAAGTCAATTAAATTAAGGGTAAGGAGAATAGAGTAGCCGACACTTTGAGCCGACGGAAACATATAACTTCCATGGTGTCAATCAACACAAATTTTAGAGCTCAGGTACTTCATAAATTAAATGAAGATGAATTCTACTTGCAAGTTTGTGAAGCTCTTCGAGCAAACCCACAAAAGCCTAAATATGAGGGTTTTTATATTGAAGCAAATGGACTTTTGAGATACAAAAGCAGAATGTATATACCAAATTCATCAAAATTAAGGAAAGTGATATGGAAAGAAGTACACACAACACCTTACTCAGGTCATCCAAGGGTAACCAAAATGCTGGCCAACGTTAAACCAATATATTTTTGGAAGGGGATGAAAAAGGATGCAGCTAGGTTTGTAGTGGGATGTTTTGAATGTCAAAAGGTTGTGAAGCATCAGAACCCGGCAGGATTACTACAACCCCACAGTGTACCAAACTGGAAATGGAAAATCATTAGTATGGATTTTGTACAGGGTCTACCGATGACAAGGAATAGGCATAATGCTATATCGGTAGTAATGGATAGACTCACTAAAGTGGCACATTTTATACCTGGGAATTTGACAAATGGAGCTTTTGTGATTGCACGGAAGTTTGTACAAGAAATTTTTCGTCTTCATGGAGTACCGGAAAAGATCATTTCAGACAAAGATGCCAGGATGACATCTAGATTTTGGCAGACTCTATTTTCTACTTTGGGAATCCAATTAAATATTAGTATAGCCTATCATCCTAAAACAAATGGTCAAACGGTAAGGGTAAACCAGATTTTAGAAGACCTGCTTAGAATGTACTGTATGGATCAGCAATATAAGTGGGAAGAATACTTACCCTTGGTAGAATTTGGTTATAACAACTCGTATCAATCAGCTATTAAAATGGCACCTTTTGAAGCACTGTATGGTAGAAAATGCAGAACACCTATTAGTTGGAACAGGATGGAGGACAGGATCATTTTAGGACCCGAAATGCTTCAGGAAATGGAAGAACAGGTAAAGTTAATCAGACAAAGGCTAAAGGAAGCTAATGATCAACAGAAGAGCTACGCTGATGCAAAACAAACCCCTAGACAGTTTGTGGTAGGAGAGAAAGTCCTCTTGTGAGTGAAACCGCAGAAAACCTCTTATCAAATTTGGGAAAACTTCTGAACTAGGCCCAAGATATGTGGGACCTTTTGAAGTTCTGGAAGTTATCAATCTAGTAGCATACAAAATTGCTCTACCTCCGGCTCTCGCCAGATTGCACAATGTGTTTCATGTCTCCTATCTCAAGAAGTATTATGCAGACTTTGATCATATGATTGACTGGAATTCCTTGCAGGTGCGGGACCCTGGGGTGATCACAATAGAGCTACTCAGAGTGCTCGAGGTACGTAAGTTGCGCTTATGTAACCGCGAGGTTGTACAATGCAAGGTCTAGTGGAACCAATACTCAGAAGAAAATGCCACCTGGGAGGATTATAATGAAATCCTTCAGAAGTTTCCTTATATGTTTAAGAACAATTAAAAACTCTGTATATATAATTACTATGATTTTAGACTTGACTTTATAAATAAATAATCATTGGGGACGATGATTCTAAAGGGGAGAAGTATGTTACATCCCCTCCAACTTGAACTTGATTTCGGCAATGAAATTATAGTCGTTATGTTAGTTATGATTAATTGCTTTTCATGAGAATGTGAAATGGGAAAAGAGTTTTTAATTTATATGTTGTAACTACAAATATGAACGATTTTCTTATGTATGTGGAAAATGAATGCATGGATGAGTTTATATTTAGAATATATATGTCGAGAATGATCTAACCCTAATTGTTTGACAAGCAGTTGTAGGATTGCCGACGCCACGAGGGAAAGGGAAATATCATCAAGGAGAGGTTGTAGTTAATAAAGGATCCAAAATTATCATCATGCCATGAGTAGTTTAAGATAGCTATTTTGGAAATCGTAACCTTGGTCGAATATCTCATTTAATTAGTTAGTTAACAAAGCAAGTCAATTTGAATTGAGCATTATCGTATATCTTTTGGTGTCATATATTCCAATTTGAGCACACCTTGGGAGATATTATCATAAAATATTTAAGTTAAAAATTAAATGACAATCTCCTAAGCCTATGGATGATATTATAATTTAAGTTAATGAAAAAGATTATGTTGGGCGACGGTGTGGTGGAAGGTGGTGACTTCAGCCACCATGCCATCTCTCTTGAGAAACGTTCAAGAAGTAGAATGTTTGCAGTCGTGCGTGGAGGGAAGACTAAGGGACTCAGGCGTTTGAGAAGGTTTCTTTTAATTGGGCATTCTCTCTCTCTCTCTCGCTTCTTGCACATTCATTCATTCGCATTTGGAGAAGCAATTCTTCTTTTCACTCATCTTTCCGCATCACTGGGGACTCTTTTCCAATATCAATCAAACTGCAACTTCACTTTCATTAACCCTACTAGTATCGGAATTCATTATTGGTCCTTCTTTCTCATTTCTTTATTGCGAATTCACTTCTTTCAGTCAGCCTTCCTCTAGATTGAAAACTTATTCAAGATCCGCATTTATCCTATTGCTTATCTGTTTTAATTCCACTCTGATATCACCCATTTCACCAGTCGACACACATATCGGTGGATTCTTGACTGATTATCCCTATCATGTAAATTGTGGAAGATCCTGGTCATTGAGTTCGAAATTCTCCAGTTTCAGGAAGGAGTGCGGAGCTTCTTCAAGCTATAGTTCGACATAACCAGGCACATAAGGGGACCTTTTAAATTTGTTAATTACTTACTTTGTAATGATCTAGCTCCTCGTGATATTCTTCATGTGTTGGAAAGTGAACTTAATGATACACGTCATGAAGAAAATACAAAGATATTGTTTTATTGCTCTTTCTTTGTACTAGACCGAGGAAAGATCTTTATTCTCTTTCGTCCTGAATCGGAATACTTATTTGATCTTGTATCGAAATATTATTGTTAAATGTTTCCTGAATTTGAATGCTTGTTCGATCTTTCTCTTAAAAAGCTCTGAGATCTTTTTAGTCATAGAATAAGCCATCAACTTTCCTTCACACTGCCTCTTAACTTCTGTATTGGGGTCGTGCAACTTCTTTCTCCGCTTGAGTTCTTTTCATGTCATATCAATGCTAAGGGTCTAAAGGTTTCTCTTTCTCGAACAAGTTTCTTACTATTCCTCTATCTATGTTTGAATAAGCAGTTTGTTCTCAAAAAAAGAGAAACAATAAAGAATCTAGTCTCTCTCTTTTATGCTTAAAGAAGACAGCATAAACTTAAATTAAGAAAAATGTTTTCAAACCAAGTTATGGTAATATAAACCCTGAACCAAGAATTATCATGTCGATCAAGGGTGAGAGTGTTGACGGCACAGGTGTGCCATTAATAATAAAATCCTTGGCTAAGGTATGATACTAGATTAAGCATTTGTCAGCTATCAAGAACCAAATATACCTCTGGTCAGAGTGATATTTCTAGTTAGGAGTTACCTATAGTGAAGGATCGACTAGATGGTATAGGTCCTTGACACCAGGCTTAGAGGCATGATGATAATATGTGATCCTTGTTGATTACCCTCGTGAAGGGATGGGTTTCTTCAGTTGAAGAAACACGGGAGACCAGTAGATCTTCGGTTGGGCAGAAAAGCCCTTGATGATATTTATTTTTCCCTTGATGACAGAGTCAAGCTCAAGTATTCCAGCTACTAGACTATACTTTCTTCTAACCCTTTCTCTTTCTTAATTTCAGTTATAAATACTTAGCATGTATACTTCATAGCTCTAATAAGAGCTCTTTTCATTTGAAAGCAAAGAAAAGTTAGTTATTGATCTACTGTGATTTCGGTTATATGAATTCAGCTAGTTGTTTCCTTTTCAGCTGAAACTGAAATTTTAAAAGTTAGTTGATAAATTGAATATGATGTAATTGTTTCATTTGATTATCTTTTCAGTTCGAAATTGCATTGGAAAAAGAAAAAAAAAAAACCCCTAGAATGAAAACAAGTTAGTTGCATTTCAGTTGAAAACTAGCAGTTAGATTCCATTCTTAAACTATAGATTAGTTAGAGTGTTACAATAGTGGTATTAGAGCTTTGATCTTGCCAAACTATGGGGTAAATAAAATTAATGTGAAAAAGAGAAATCAAACTTCTCCAATATTTATGACTACTCCTATAAATCATGGGAGGATTCTTGAGTTTTCTAACAAAAGGTAAAAATATACATCTTATTTAGATACATTGATGTGTATTTAGAAAAGCCAAGATAGAGTGATGGAAATGTAGACTAACCAAGATAGAATGATCAAGCTTATGGAATAAATGGTGTAGTCTCATACTAGCATGCAAAAATTATTTTGGATAGAACAACACAAAAAAGAGAAAGGCCCATTCCAAAGCCTACAAACCTATCACCTTAAAAAGAGAAGAAGAAAGTGAAAAGTAAAAATTCTGGTGCAAAAGAGGTTGATGGACTTTTTGAAAAATATCTGTGGAAGTTTGATTCTTTCAAAGCTGCACTAATTTTTGATAAGTGCTTGGAGTTACATGGAAAGGGCTCTCAAAATGAAAAAGGAAGTATGACAATACAAGAGAGTTTAAGCAAAAAGAGGAAATATCAGAACCAAAGCTACAAGGAGTTGTTAAGGAACAAATTATTGAGCAAGAGCCAGAGAAAATGTTCTTGTAGAAAGAAGAGAGTTTAGAACCAGAGCCACAACAAGCAACAAACGTTAAAGGTGTATATTTTTTATGGAAAAATAAAATCCAGCAATTTCTAATGATTTCTCACATCAATAAAATGTTTTGTGTAATGAAGTCAATGAGAAATCAGCATTGCATGATGAAGATGAAGACTTAATAATTGGAGAAAATATTTCAGTGGTTTAAAATAATTTCTTAGAAACACCTATTGATATTTTAAGCACTAAAAAGATGGAGCCATTGCCATGTGAGAATGGTCTACAAGACAACCATATTGATGAGCATGAATTTGTGAAGGACGTTTAAGTTGATTCTTATTCTATTTATAATTGTCAGTTTGAGAATGAAAGTGTTGCTACAAATCTCTCAAAAATACCCCAACCAGTGAAAAGAGGTAACATTTTGATTGCAACTCAAAATAAAGAAGATAATAGTCAAAAAGAGTTATTGCATCATTTTTTGTTCCATATCATTACATGGTGTCTATCATCATGGGAAACATTCTAACGATGTTAGAATGATGAAGGGTACAACTTCAAAAAAGGAAAGGGGATCCTTTCTCCTAAATCCAAGATTGTTCATACATAATGGTGTGGGATCCTAGTGTAACAAATACCTAAAAATAGAAGATAGTGTGAGGCACATGAAGGTTGAAGCTTTTAATGGGTTCAATATCATTGTTGCTAACAAATTTATCATATAATGTACTTGGATAAGCCAACCACTCAATTTAGCCATGGATGATCATGAGGTGTGTGATTAATTATATATTGAAAGAACCAACATGGTTATGGGTGTGCAAGGACTACATTCTCTTGGTGAGCTCTCAAAAAATCTTTAATCCATGGAGCAAAAATCTAAAATTGAAGGGAAAGATATGGTGTTTAAGAATATCTTTGATGGATCTTTAAGAATAGAAAATCCATGGGACAAGTTGATTGGGGAGTTAGTTGCTCAATGATGGAAGGCATGCAAATTATTTTATTTTCTAGTAAGCATCATAGTCATCATTTGATGCTCAAACTCTTTTGAATCATATTGTGGTGTTCAATAACATGCTTCTAAGATTGCTACCACATGAAGGATTCCAACATGCCATAGAGATATAACTAGGCTTCAAACCTTTCATGATCACTCCTTACCACCACATATGGTTGTTTGAGTCTACTTCATTAGTGGTTCATCAGAAGGAAATAGATGGCATCATAAGGGTGTGCATATCTATATAGCCTTGAACAAGAAGACATTCACATACCTCATTCCTAGGATCGATGAAATCATTTATGAGTTGCAAGAGGTAGTTTATTCACCACCTATTGATTTGAGATCAAGCTACCAATGTCCACAAAGAGGTTGCGTACAAGATATTTTTTAGATGCCATTTTGGATACTTTGAGTTCTTGGTTATGCTATGTAGCTTGACTAATGTGCTAGCCACTTTCCAGTCCATGATGAATCAAGTATTTAGTGGTCAAATGAGAACAAATGTTTTGATACTTTGATGTGTAGCAAAGCATGGAAGCATCATATGAGACTTAAATTTGATCCTTGGAATTCTAAAGCAATATACTCTATTTGCAAAGGAATCTTCATGTGAGATTGGGGTCACAAAGCTTTTATACTTGGGCCATGTCATTAGTGCTCAAGGCATGCAAAAGGATATAACACAAGAAGCCTTCAATAAGCTTAAGAAGGTAATCAGTTCATTTCTTGTATTTTCCATTTCAAATTTCTTACAACCATTTGTTGAAGAATGTAATGCTTCACAAGAGAGCATTGGATCCATGTCAATACAAAAGGAGCAATCCATAGAATTTGAGAGGAGGAAACTAAAAGAGTCAAAAGAGTTTCTCTATTTGTGAAAAAAAAAAGATGTTTTGCATTATGTATGCTTTGGCAAAGTTTAAACAACACATAGTTGGTGGTATATGTATAGTTGAGACATATTACAATAGCTTGAAGTTCTTCTTGGACCAACATGATTTGAATGATTGGCAGCAAAAATGGGTAAGAAAACTCCAAATCTATGGTTTTAATATAGAATATATCAATATGGAGGGAAAAAAGAATGTAATCATTCATATCTTTTCTAGAATGTGCACTCTCTTTTCTATTTGTCATTTATGCTGATTGAAAAGTTTATATCATGATAGAATGTAAACAAAATACATTTGCTGCTAATATATTAGATGGAAATGTGAAAAATGGCAAATGTGTGATAATTGATGGTCTCATTTTGTATAAAGGGAGAATATTTTCAATGACTAAGTCTAAGATGAATCAAAAAAACAAATTGAAAGCTTTGCATGATGCAACACTAGCTGGATACCCAAGATACTCCAAGATTTGTAGGCAAATAAGAGAGTGGTTCTCTTAGAAGTGCTTCAAAGAGTATATTGTCAAGGATATCAAGGTGTACACTACCTACCATCAAAATGAAGGAGAGCATTCTTTCTTGTAGGTTCACTACAGCCATAGTTTATTCCTAAACAAAAAAAGGGAAAATGTGACCGTGGACTTCATCACATGTCTTCTCATAGTAAATTGTAAGGATTGCATTTGTATTGTAGTGGCTAGATTAAATAACCATGCACACTTCTTTGTTATCTCTTCAACATTCAAAGCATATCATGTGGCAAATTTACTTTTTAGAGGGGTGTTTAGGCTGCATGGGTTGCCTAAAAATATTGTTAATAATAGAAATAGCAGTTTTCTTAGTTCCTTTTGGTAGGAATTGTTTCATTTGATAGGTGAATAACTCACTCCTAGCACAAGCTATCACCCACAAATAGTTGGGCAAAAAAAAATGGTGAATAAGTAGGTTGAAAATACTTTAAGGAATATGTTTCAAAATGAAAATCAAAATGAGTTAAGTGGTTGCATTTGGGAGAATATTGCTATAACACCACCCAACATTTGTACCTTGGTATGGTTCCATTCATGGCATTGTGTGTTTATGATGCACTCGCTTGCATTAATTTAGTGTTCACAAATAGTAGAGTGCTACTCATATGGGTACTTGATGCCATCATTGTCACAAGATTTACAAAGTCAAGAAACAGAGCCATCACAAAACATCTAATTCATCAGGGGAACCTACCTTTAGATGATGCCACTTGGATAAACAAAACTCTAAGCTGAAATCTAAACAATCTTTGAAGTGCAAATACAACCTCTATATGAGATCTTACTCTAGAAACCAAAGCATTTTGTTCTCTAATCTCCAAGAATTCAAGGGTTTTCATCCTCAAATTTTGTGGTTGAACACAAGTGCTCAAGTAGTGAAGAATATTTATAAATTGGCAAAAGATGCAAACTAGTGAGGTTGTTTGACTTATATAGAAGTTGTGGGCACAAATTCCAACATCCCATTGAGCCAAAATAATATTTATTAAAATGATTTTCAAATATTTCCTCTCAAAATAGGCCACATAAAGAGTTGTCATAACCTCCTCTTACACTCTCAAAATAGACCATTTATTAGAACAAAAATCTCATATCACTCACAATCAGCTTGGATGAAAGCTTTTAAATTGAAAAACACTTACTTAAAACTAGTATGTCACACAAGCCAGCTTCTAATCAAAGTGCCAAGGGAGCTACAAACTTGGCATGGAGGATAGTTTGCAAAAGACCAGTCCCTACACCTCTACAAGGGCCACTCAAATGTGTTCATAATTTTGAGGTGCTTTCTAAAGAGCACACGCTTATATTGAGAGGCAGGGGGAGAGGTGGGGGAGGGGATTGAATCAATATAAGACAATTCTTTATTTTTTAAACTAACATCCACAATAATGTCAATTGCACAATAGCATTCACATAAGATCTAACAATTATGCTACACAAGAAGAACACGCGATTTATGTGGAAATCCTTACAAGAGAAAACCACAACAAAATATTGTTTTTTATATAAATCTCTTTTACAATCTTTGTAGGCACCAACCTACAAGAGACGCCAATCCCCTCTTTGACAAAATGTTGATTGCAAGAGGTTGTACGTGTTTGAATAAATGACAATGGAAGTACCACCAAATATGGGCATCGACCTTATAATTGTTCTAAAGAGCATCAAGACTAAAGTCGCTAGAGCATGCAAAATCATCTCGCATGTCACAATCAATGAAGAGTCTATGAAGTCTTGCCTTATACCCTTGACCGACTTCAACATCTCTATATGGGGCAACTCTTATTGTCACAGAAAGGAGCTCAACACTATAATATTTGGGACTTGATGCAACGGCAAGAAGATGTAGCGGAGTGATCATTTTGTTCCATCTCTCTTCAATGATTTTGTTTAGTTGTTTGAAGAATTTTTCTTCAAGATCTTGCTCTTTAGCATTTATGATGACTTTCATCTTCTCAATCATTAAGTCGATGCCATCATATACCTCACCCAAACAAGGCCTATCCATGTCGGTATAATAGATCATGCTCAATATGGGCTTAGTGAAACTGAGGAGATACTCAACACAATCCCACCAAATGTCATCTAGGATCATTTGCTTAACCTTTGTTGCCCTTGTAGTGCTAGATTGCCCCCATATGGACCAATTTGGTTGATTACCATGTTAGAAAGAGTCTCACAAACCTTTACAAGTCGTTTGAACACAACTGAGTTGGAGGCAAAACAAGTCTCAACAACCTATTTGAAAATCAAAATTAAAAAAAAATACACAAATTAAAATTAAAATAAAATTGAACAGTTTACTTAAGTGAAACATATTTATTATTTAACTTACCTTCAACAACTCCAATTTCAAAATGTTCTACATATGCCTTGTGACATATGATGGTTGGTGACAAACATTTGGATCTCTTTGCCCTCAGCTTACACCTATTTGATCCATCAATTTTGATGCCAATTTTTTGTAGAATAAGGTTGAGAGAGTGGACACCACAAGGTGTCCAAAAAATGTGTAACTCTCCTCAATCAATAACCAGTTGCTCTAAAATTTTCAGCCTTATTTGTTATAACTTGCACAACATTTCAAGGGCCCACTTCCTCAATGGCTTGACAAGAATGTTGGCAATAAATGCACTATTCTTCACCTCCCCTTCGCAATCCACTGCTTTCAAAAAATTTCCCCTTTAAGGGACACTACAATAACATTGATCAATGGCCGATTTTTTGTATCTTTCCATCCATTAGAAATGATGGACACCCTTGTTTTGGCTCACGAATTGTCATGTTCCCAATTTGGGGCCCTTTCCATATTATTAAATTTATTATTTTATTATTATTATTTTTCTATTAGCATTTAAAAATGCTTTATTTTTCCCGCCAAATGGAAAGGGCCCCAAATTGGGGATATGACACAAATCCCTTATGGGCTTCAAGGAGTCCTCTACACACTTCACCTCTTTTTCTAATAAGGTTCTATGCACCTTCTCATAACTTGGGCCCTTGTACCCTTTTGGAGCCTCATTAATTTCTTTCACCATTCGTTGCCAACATGGTGAGTGAATAACATTGGATGTCAATCCATTTGCATAGACACATCTCGCTACATGTTGATTGGCAATCTCTCGAGACTCATTGTGAAATGCCATTCCCAACGATCCCTTTGATCTTTTATGTGTAGAGGCCACAGGTTGTTCTTCAATGGCAGAAAAAAATGGGTGGCTCTCTATAGATTGAAAAGTAGAAGGTTGTGGAAGGGGCTTCATCCCTCGAGATTCTTTCTTTAACAAAGGATGATGGGATTTATGGCTTGCTTCTTGATTTTATTTTTCTTGCTCTTCAATATATACCAAGACTTGTGTTTTTGGAATGCCATTACCATCTTTTCCTGGACAAAATTTGATGCCTTGTGCAGGGATCTTGCATAAATGGCCTTTCACTCAACTATATGAGCTTGAATATCTAACTCTACATTCACTACAAATCCAAACATAACCCCCACCACCTGGAAGCTACTGTACCATTTCAACATATTTCCAAAGGGGAGAGCTTGGGTCTATTTGAAGTGGGGTCAACTCACGGAGCTAGAACCGGTTGCCATTCTAATACCTAAGAGTCTAAGACAACAAGTTCAATAAACAACACATTCGAAGAATTGAAACAAATGAAAACAAAAATATATAAATACAACTTAATAGTTAATTCATTTTAAAAAATTAAGCATGTGTTATAGATACCTAGAAGAATTAAAACAAACCAAAAACTTCAAAACAAAATAAGAGAGTTCATTTGTAAAAGAAATGTAGGAAAACCAAAAAAAAACATACTTCAAAAAAACTACCTCATTTGAAGAAATATTCCTCTGTGATCTCCTTGACAACAAATGAACTCTTGCAAATGTGTAATAATACCACAACAACTGACTTGGAATATTCAACAATCAATCTTCAAATCTATTCGTGCAATGGCAAGCAAGAAAATAAGTTCAGCAATGGAGGATAATATTTTTGTTTTACATTCACAATATCAAAAATGAGTTTTCTTTTGCCTTTTGGATCTTTTCTATGCCACATTTTAGGGGTTGGAGGGGCCAGGGGGTAGAAGGCAGGCTGAGGCGAGGCGGTGTGAGGGAAAAGTGCACTTTTAGGGAAAAAAATTCAAATAAGGCAAAATTGGCGAATTGGAGCAGGTACCCGCCAAATTCGCCCTGGGTTTGCCCAAGACAAACTTGCAAGGAATGAATGGGACCCTACCCGAACCCATAAGGAACCAAATCTTGACCTCGAACCTAGGCCGGACCAGTTTGGGACCCGGGCTCTACAGGGACCAAACCGGTAACTTGAGTTAATGTCTTGGCTGATCTTTTTACCTTAGCATTACATGTCAATATCTATTTAAATACCAATATTCATTCCCTAAAATTTTAATATTTGAAGGTTCAAAAACTATAGACTCTTCTGCATTTAAAAACATTTCATATGAACTTGTTTTATTTGAAACAAAAAATACTCCTTATATTTACAGTAACAAGGTTTGACATAACCTCAAGGATTTTGCCTCAACCTCCAATTTTTCTAGAGACCAAGCCTTTTGGATTGAATCTGCCAATGTAAGTTATTGATAGTGACATCAACCCACATTTTCACTAAGTTTTCTTCTTTGTCCCACATGCTTTCAAAACCATCAGAGCAAATGCACTAAGTCATTATTTTAGTACTTAATATATTAGATTTTAGTAACCATGAATCAGACCATCTAGCACAATATAGTATCGAAATTGTTTAAACTGTCATTTTGAAGCCTACTAGTTCAAGAGCATTGACTAGGGAGATTCCTAGGCAAGTGTTGCTCTCCATATTTTTGCATGATAGTGTGATGTATCAACTAGGAAACACTATAAGTATGAACAATGGGTGTTGAAACATTTCTCTTACATCCTTTTCATCTTTTATATTTGTAATCGAACATAAATTTATATGTTATATCACTTTAAACCTTTACAAACCTTGAAAATTCCAACCTTTGATGAACCTTCCACCTTCTCAAACCTACCAAAATTTCTGCACCTTGTTACTATGCTTATTAAAATATTTAATGTTATATTAATGGTCATCTTTTGCTTTTATTAGCTTTAGTTAATTGTTAGTTAACGTTTAGTAACTTTCGTTTATACTTT
>VDFB02041339.1:0-45327 GCA_007258455.2 Sequoia sempervirens
GGTGTCTCGTCGACAACAAAGAGCCTTTTCCGTAACAAAGCATTCAGAAGAAAGGTCTCCCCGACTCTGATGTTTCATCGAAAACAAATAATTTTTTGAGAAAATTGACATCAACAAAGGGTCATGTTGAATGATGACGTCTCCCTGACAAGAAAAGGAACCCATCGAAAGATAGAGTGTTCGGCGTAAGGTCTCAACGACCCGTAACGTCTCATCGATAAGAGGGCCTTTGGTATAGCATTCCAAGTTGGAGAAAGGTCTCCCCAACTCAGTGATGTCTTGTTGACAAGTGAACAACTCGGCGGAGGATGGGTTCTCGGCATAGGTGGGTGCCTTTTTCAGGATGTCTCACTGATGCAGGAGGTCTCCCCGACTTTTACATCGATGTAGTGCCCGATTGTCAGTGTGATGTCTTGTCGACATGGTAAAGTCTCAGCGAATTGAGGAGAGCTTGGTGAATGGTCATGTTTTAGGGAGATGTCTTCCTGACTGTAAGTGTCTTGCTGAAATAGAAAAGGGGGCTCGGTGTAGTATTTTCCCTTCGCGACAAAGTCTTCCTGACTGATGGGAGTCACACCGAAGGAGATATGGAACTCAGTGCAATGAAATGTCTCAGGGTAACATCAATAATGTCTCACCGATAGAATATGAAGTGTCTTGGGATAGCCTTTTGCTTTCGGTAGGATCTCTCATCGACACTCAATTGTCTTGCCGATCGGTAAGGTCTCACCAGAAGCAATTTGAGCTCACCAATAGTTGAAGACTTCACCCTGAGGTTCTGTCAACTCGGGGAGATCTTGGCGATAAAAGAGAAGATATCAAAAAGGTTTCGCTGAATGCAAGAGGGTCTCCCCGACATGAATGACATCTTGTGCATTGGCCTGACTTGAGACCTTGCTATGAAGTCTTCCCGATTTTCCATAGTCTCAGCAAATAGAGGGAGCTCGAGGAGAGAGATCCAACTTCACCACAGGTCTCGCTGAATGCAGACAGTCTCCCCGAAACAGATGCCCTTGCTAAGGAATAGGATTTTCATCATGATGTCTCAGCAATAGAATTATGTCTTGCCAATGGCTTTAGTGATATCAGTATGATTTTGCGAGCTCGATTAGAACTCTCATCGAATGTCACCTGCTATGTTGATGGCTCCAAAGGGTATAATTGCATCGGTGAGACACTTTCAATGTCTCACCGAGATGCGATTCTGATCAAAGGAGCTTTTGACCGCCCATAAAATCCACGTGGAATACACTCAGCCAATCAGAAGGAGCTAAAGGCAAGCTGTGGCTATCTGACTAGAGTAAAGAAGATCAACATAATGTAAATTGACGTGTATTTGTTTTGAGCTCAGGGCATTCAAAGCATTCAGCCGAAGAGGTTCAAATAGGACACGATGCCAGGAAATGAATGCGGTAGCTATGAAAGATCTAAGGGCCTCTCCGGGGAATGAATCTTAACCGACATGGACATGTAGGGTCTAGCATTAAATTCAATCAAAAGATCTCAGGAGAGATCTATCCCGAGGCATGATATTTTGGTAAGCCCTAAGGGGCCAACACATTTTGATATATAAGGATTTTTTTTCCTTTTTGTAAGGAGTTTGAATTGTGCATTGGAAAGAGTTAGTTATTTTTATCAATCCTTTCTCGACTAAATGTATGTTTTGTAACTTAACTAGAATCTGGAATATAACACAGAGTTTTCCTTGGAAGCTACTGTTAATGTTTGTATTACTCTCATCTCTTTATTTTAGACTATGCAAGTTCTTAAATGTGTTTTTCTAAAATTTGTATTCATACCTAAGGCTGTGAAATTCATCTTTCCTTCCTAAGATATGCATGTAGAAGCAAGCCTGTTAAGAATAGTGTATGAGTTTAAAGAGGTTGTGTTGAGTAAGTGAAAACACTGACTATTTTCTTTCCAGTGTATGGTCTTCCTGTGTCTGTTTCATGATTTCTTATCAACTTGGTGTATCACCATATGTAGGAATACGTCAGTTTAGTTTAGTTTAGGTGATACCCAAAGGAATCTAGCCTTCTCTGGAGGTTCACTCCAATCTCAGGTGACCCACAACCTTGGAATGATCCAATGTTTCACTAGAAAGCTCAGTTCTACAACTTTGCATAGGGTGCATTTCTAGGTGACAACAATTTCTGGCACGCCCGGTGGGATAGAAATTAGATTGAACTGCTGGTTTAGTATGCAACCAACGATTCCCAGAATTTATAGAATTCATTTGGCATACTTGGCGACTCCATAAAGAGGAAGAACTCCAAAAATCAACAAGAAGCAGCTCAGGCCCTTTTGAATACTTGCAGTTGTTACCACCAAAAAGGCAAGGAAGAGTAGATGAAAGGTGAGGAACATCAATTATCTATTCTAGAAGAACTCAATCCACTCCTCTATCTATGGGATCACACATTACTATCTCATCCTTGGCTTCATCTAGAGTACCAGTAAATCCACTATAGCCACCTCCAATGGCCTCTCCAAGGAATCAACCCTTTGTTGCTTTTAATGGAGGGAGCCCCTTGAATTTGGCACATCACAATAACATTCCAATGGCAACCCTAAAGAGTCTCCCAACTTTCACAGGAGAAGATCAAACTACTCTAATTGAACACATGCGAGATGTGGCTTCATTATGTGGAGTCCATCACATAACCCAAGTGGATGTTGCAATGAGATTACTAGTTGCTTCACTAAAAGGAAGAGTTGTGCAATGGTATAGGAGCCTACTAATCAGTTCAATTGCAACATGAGATGAATTTGGAGATAAGTTGCATAAACAATTTCAAGATAGGTCTGACAGCTTGTCTCTATTGGAGCAATTGACTACAATTAAGAGGGCTCCACAAGAGCAGATGAATGACTTCAACTTTAGATTTCAAAGAACTTGGGATAGAATCCCTGTGACAGTGAGGCCACCTCCAGAATACACACTTTTATACTTCTTGAGGGCTCTGAACAGTGATATAGCTGTCATGATATAGTCAATGGAAGGAGTGTCTTTTCTAGATGCTTTCGAATTAGCAATCAGAGCTAAGAACAACTAAATACAAGCTAGTAAACTCACTCCTAGGCCTCCAATGCCTATATTTCAATAAATTCATGCAAACATTCCTTTGCTAATACCTCCTTTCACACCTCTACCAGTTGTACCAATGCTACCAGCTGCTATTCCAGCCATTGATAAACAAGAAAGTGTTACTTTAGTCTCATCATAGGAGTTACAAGAAATCAAAAGTATTTTACAGACTTTTGGTAACAAGTTGGTGAACTTGGAAAAACAACAGTCCTATTCTAGGCCTTATCAACAGTAGAGTCAAGCCTCAAGTTAGCCTTTTCTAGGTCAACAATAGCAATTCCAGGGGAATAGACAACAATATCAAAGCAATTACCAAGGCTCAAGAAAAAATGTTGCTCCAAGACCTTTTCAAGCCTACAATCCAGTTCCAATTAGTGTTGTCAAAGAGCTTGTTCCTATTCAAAACAATCTGGTTGCTGATTATGAGTGGTGTCATCCATGCAATCAGCCACATAATCAAGCTACATGCTCTAATGGCATCATCAATCAAGCTTTTTATGGTGTAAAATGTTGTAGGTGTGCAATATTTTCCTAAGGAGGGGTATCCACAACAACAAGATCAACCTAGAGATGATTTAACTCTCCTAAATTAGCAGAGAGAAGAGTTTTGTGGAGTGAACCGGGATGACACATTTGTTGCTGCTAATACTAGAACCAAGAAGAGGGATTTCAAGATTGAACAAGCAACAAATAAGAATAAGGGAGTTGCTAGTCCATCAAATCAGCAAGTACCACACATTTTGCAGCAAGGTTATGACACTATTAGAGAGCATCCTTTACATGTTTCATCCGCAAGTCAAGTGCAACTTGACCATCTCATTGTAAAGACGCAGCCAAAGGTAAATATATCTATACCTTTCAACATTGTCGAAAGTATGAAAAAAATGAATGTTTCAATTTCGATGTGGGATTCTTTAGCAATCTAAGGTCAAATCAATTTGTTACAGTCAGCCTTATCAAATCTAGTTAGTTTGAATCCTCCAAATGAAGTCTCTTTAGGCCAAATAAAGTCAATCTTAACCAACACACCTTTGGATAGTACCACACAACAAAGTAATAGTGTCAATCCCCCTCCTTTCTATGTTTCCTTAATAGTGTGGAATAAATTGGTACAAAATTGCATGGTTGATAGAGGGGCTAGCAGTTCGGTAATGCCAAAAAAGATTGCAGACCAACTAGGTTTACAATACCAGCCATTAGAAAAGGGAGTACTTCAATTGGATGGGACAGCAGTAAACACTATAGGTGTTATTAAAAATCTAAATCTCACACTACATGCTTTTCCCAACTTTTCAATCCCACAAGATGTGTTTTTCATAGATTTGCCTCTATTTTTTGCTCTATGCCTATCTAGAGACTTCACTGCTAAAATTGGAGGGTATTTGTCTTCAGATTGGTCCCATATGCATTTTAGGATTAGGTATGGTACTAAGGTAGCTATAACCTCAGAGTCCCTTGCCAAGGATCACATTGAGCCTTATGTGCCATTTGCTATAAATTTTAACTCTATTATTTTAGAGGATATTGAACTTGCTGCAACACAAGAGTTGCAAGCCGTGAGTGTACTTGAGGTACTCCTGAATGAATGGGAAACTAAGAACATGGTTGATAATCCAAATGAGCTTATTCAGGATGTTGGTCTAGGCAATTATGTGTTGCATGAAGCTGGTACATAAATGCCAAATCTCGAGAGAAGTGTAGAAAGTTATTTTGAGCATCAGAATAAATTATGGGAGATGTATTTTGACAGGTCTAGAAGAAAAATTGGAGCTGGAGGAGGTACAATGCTTGTATCTCTGCAAGGTGATAAGTATTACTCTACATTCTATTTTACTTTTGCATGCTCTAATAACACTGTTGAGTATGAAGGCCTTGTTCAAGGTCTTGTGTGGGAAAGGAAGAGAGGAATAACTAGCTTGAAAGTCTATGGGGACAGTGAATTAATTGTTAATCAAATAAGAGGCCTGAATCTTGCTAAAAATGACACACTAAAGTCTTATAGAAATAGAGTGTGGAACATGCTTCAGGATTTTGATGCCTTCAACTTGGTGTCTATTCCAAGGAACCAGAACAAACATGTTGATAGGCTTGCAGCCATTGGGGCATAGTTTGATATTCCAGATAACATTAGGAAAGAGAAAGTGCAGTAGTATGTAAAGGTTGTAGTTAGGCTGCCATTTTTTGATAACAAAGTTCACTTGCTAGTTTTTGATAGCGATGAATAGATTCTTTCTTTTTGCTCGAAGAAGATCAGTTCTCCATACAAAATCAAGCAAAACTTAAACAATAGTATGACGATCAAGTCATACAGCTGAGGACAAATAAGTTACCCAAAGGTCCGGTTACCTTAGAGTCAATTTTCAGTACTGATGATCAGCTTAGGAAGGATAAAGCTGGCTTGCAAGTCAAACAAGAACATTATGAAGAACTAGATATTTTCAAAGGTAAGCTTCTTAAGATAGGAAAAATTTGTTCACATAAAGATAAACAATCTATTGTTGCTTTATGTCAAGAATTTTATGATGTATTCACTTGGGAATACTCAGATTTGAAAGGGTTTGATCCCCATATTGCCCAGCACACAATTGAGTTAGAACCTAATGCTAAGCCAGTAAGACAAAAACAAATTCCTTTGAATCCTAAGCTTGAGCCCTTAATGATTAAAGAGCTGACCAGATTGGTTGAGGGGGGTATCATATTTTTGATTGAACACACTTCATGGGTTTCTAACCTTGTGCTAGTTAGGAAGAAAAGTACTGAGATAAGACTTTGTGTAGACTTTAGGGACCTCAACAGATCATCCTTAAAGGACCACAACCCACTGCCCTTCATGGAACAAATCTTACAAGTAGTTGTTGGGTCTGAAATATTTTCCTTGCTAGATGGTTTTTCAGGGTATAATCAAGTGTTGGTTAAAGAGGAAGATCAGTTCAAAACTGCATTTACAACTAAGTGGGGCACAATGGCATACAAAAGGATGCCTTTTGGTTTATCTAATGCTAGTGCCACATTTTAGAGGACCATGGACATGGCATTTCAAAGTTTGATCAATAAGATTATGTTGATTTATTTGGATGGCATTACAATTTATTCTAAGAATGCTAACGAACATTTGTCACACCTTAAGCAAGTTTTCAAAAACTGTAGAGAGTTTGGTATCTCTCTCAATCCAAAAAAGAGTATCTTTTTTGTTCATGAAGGGAAATTATTAGGACACATAGTGTCAAAGCAAGGAATTACTATTGATCTTAAGAGAGTCAAAGCCATACTTGAGTTGCCATTACCTAATCACAAGAAGGGTCTGCATAGATTTTTGGGCCAAATCAACTTTCTGAGAAGGTTCATCCCTGATGTCACAAACCTGTTATAACCTTTAACAGCTATGTTAAAGAAAAATGCAGTTTTCAGTTGGACAAAAGATGCCAAGAACAGTTTTGAGGCAACTAAGGAGGCCTTACTAGCAACTCCTATGCTGGTAAATCCCAATTTTTCTAAAGATTTTATTTTGTATGTGTATGGTAGCACAAGTAACATTTCTGCAATGTTGGTTCAAAAAAATGAAGAAAATTTAGAACTAATAGCCTTTTTCAGTCAAGGCTTGGTTGATTATGAACATAAATACTCCTTTGTAGAGAGGCATGTTCTTGCCATGATCAGAAGCCTAAAGAAATTCAAGCCTTTGATCTCTCATAATAAAATTCATGTCATGGTGGCACACTCAAGTGTGAAGGAATTTTTATTGAATAAAGATCTGAATGAAAAAAGAGCAGGATGGATCACCAAGGTCATGGAGTATGATGTAGATATTAAGATTACCAAACTGGTTAGAGGGAAGGGTCTTTGTGAATAGCTTGCTATAGGGTCAAGCAATAAAAATGAATTAGAAAAGGATGATGTGTTTACTAATACAAATGAGTTTCAGAATGATCAAGATGATGTGCCAATGGGGATAACTAATTGGGTTCAAGAGATGACCCAATTTCTACAAACTGGTGAATGCCCATTAGGATTAAATAGAGATAAAAGAAGATACTTCATATTGCAGTGCATACCATATGTGCTAGTAAATAATGCTCTTTTAAAAAATGATCTGAATGGTGTCCTATTAAGATGGATTCACAGTCATCAAATTGAGAAGGTACTTCATGAGTTTCATGATGGAGCTGCGGGAGGTCACTTTGCCCCAAGGACTACTGCATGGAAAATAATGAGAGTCAAGGTTACTACTGGCCCAACTTATTTAAAGATGCATATGCTTGGTCAAGAAAGTGTATCAAATGTGCTCTATTTTAAGGAAAGGAAAAGTTTCTTGCTATGCCTCTACATCTAATCCAAGTGGAGCAACCCTTCATGAGATGGGGAATCGACCTTATTAGGCTAATTAATCCACCATCTAGTACTAGTCACAAGTGGGTGCTCACAACTATAGACTATTTCACATGGTGGACAGAAGCAATAGCTTTGAAAGAAGCAAAAGATTCTTCAATTTTGAGCTTCTATGAAGATATAGTCACCAGGTTTGGAGTTCTCGACTCTATCATATCTGATAATGCTCTGGTATTTGTGGGATTAAGAGTCACAAACTAGGCTGTTAAACATGGCATTCATTTGAATACATCTTCAAATTACTACCCTTAGGGTAATGGCCTAGTTGAAAGCACAAATAAGAATCTCATCAGGATTATCAAGAGAACAATGGAGGACAATCAAAGAACCTGGCACATTAAATTAAAGTATGCATTGTGGGTAGATAGAGTGACTCCTAAGAGGTCTATTGCTAACTCACCATACTTGTTAGTCTATGGCAGAGAGGCAATATTTCCCTTGTCTGTGGAGCTCCCAGCCCTGGACATTATACAACAGTTGGAGATGTTTGAGGAATAGGACCCAATGTCCGTGATATATGTAGAGCTCATGGAACTTGAAGAATTAAGGGACAAAGTAATGAAGTATTTGGAGTATCATCAGCTCTAAACAAAGAAAACATTTGACAGAAGGGCTACAACAAAAAATTTTAAGGTGGGAGACCTCATGCTCAAATGGGACGTTCTGAAGAGCATGCCAGGTCAACACACCAAGTGTGACAACATGTGGACAGGCACATTCCTTATTAGAGACTGTAAGGAGGACAATGCTTATCTGCTAGCTACAACAGAAGGGGAAGTACTCCCTATCCCATTCAATGGGATACACCTTAAGCCCTATTTTCAAGTTTGATAGAGTTCCTCTATTGTACATATTAGTTTAGATTTATGTTTTCAATAAGTGCTTCTACGTTTCATGATAATTATCCTCCATTTATTGGGTGTTGTGATGGAACAGTTTTTTCTCTTTTGTTTTTCATTTGGCAATCTGTTGTGTCCTATGGATCTCAAGCGAGTTGCAGCCATGTGCAAAACTGAATTTTTTTATTTGTTTCTTGAACCTCTTAACAAATCCATGCCCAATCGATAAGTCTAGACTATTGGTCTTCATGTTTAGTAGGCAAACATCTAGCAAAGGTCGCTAGAAATGTTACCTAATTTTCTCCCTCACGCTCAATCAGGCAAGGCGTCTAGGATTGCAAGTGTTCATAAGGACCAAATAGGATATTTCCATTGAGAGTTCGATCATGCACCTGAGGATATTTCACAAGGGAGGTCTATTGGAAAGTATCACTCACTCAGATTTGGCATAAACTCATCAGAGAGGAAAGTCAGAAAGACCCTCCTACTGTCTTGCTGACTGGTAGTGTGTTCTGAATCAAGTTTGAATGTTTCAAACTAGGGATCCTATCGGAATGAGATGTCTTTTGGAATATGGTCTCAGTGACTAGGGGTGTCTCACCTACAATAGAGAGCCTTCGGTGTAAAAAAGAATTCGGAAGAAAGGTCTCCCTGACTCCGATGTCTCACCAACAACAAAGAATTTGCCAAGAAAGTTGACATCAACAAAGGGTCATGCTGAACAATGATGTCTCCCCGACAGGAAAATGAACCCGCTGAAAGATAGAGCATTTAGTGTAAGGTCTCAGTGACCCGTATAGTCTCACCGATAAGAGGGCCTTCAGTATAGCATTCCAAGTTGGAGAAAGGTCTCCCTGACTCATTGATGTCTAGTTGACAAGTGAACAACTCGGTGGAGGATGGGTTCTCAGCATAGGTGGGTGCCTTCGTCAGGATGTCTCACTGATGCAAGGGGTCTCCACAACTTTTACATCGGCATAGTGCCCAACCATTGGTGTGATGTCTCATCGACCTAGTAAACTCTCAGTGAATTGAGGAGAGCTCGGTGAATGGTCACATTTCGGGGAGATGTCTTCGTGACCGTAAGTGTCTTGCCGAGACAAAAAAGGGTGCTCCGTGTAGTGTTTTCCCTTCACGATGAAGTCTTCCTGACCGATGGGAGTCACACCAAAGGAGATTTGGATCTTAGTGGAATGAAATGTCTTGAGGTAACATCAATAATGTCTCGCCGATAGAATATGAAGTGTCTCAAGATAGCCTTCTGCTTTCGATAGGATCTCTCACTGACACTCAAGTGTCTTGCCAACTGGTAAGGTCTCACTAGAAGCAAGCTGAGCTCACGAATAGTGGAAGACTTTTCCCTCAGGTTCTTCTGACTTAGGGGATCTTGGCAATAAAAGCAGAGACATCGGCAAAGGTTTCACTAAACGCAAGAGGGTCTCCATGACATGAATGACATCTTGTGCATCGACCTAACTTGAGACCTCGTTATGAAGTCTTCCTAATTTTCCAGAGTCTCAGTGAATAGAGGGAGCTTGGGGAGAGAGATCCAACATCACCACAGGTCTTGCTGAATGCAGAGGGTCTCCTTGAAATAGATGCCTTTGCTAAGGAATAGGGTTGTCGTCATGATGTCTCAGTGACATAATTGTGTCTTGCCGATGGCTTCAGTGATATCGGTATGATTTGGCAAGCTCGATTAGAACTCTCATCGATTGTCACATGCTATGTCGATGGCTCCATAGGGTATAATCGCATCAGTGAGACACTTTCAGTGTCTCACCAAGATGTGATTCTAATCAAAGGAGCTTTTGACCACCCACAAAATCCATGTGGAATACACTCAACCAATCAGAGGGAGCTAAAGGAAAGTTGTGGTTGTCTAACTAGAGCAAATAAGATCAACAAAATGTAAATCGACACGTATCTGTTTTGAGCTCAGGGCATTCAAAGCATTCAAATGAAGAGGTTCAAACAAGACACGATGTCAGGAAATGAATGTGGTAGCTACGAAATATCTAAGGGCCTCTCTGGGGAATGACTCTTCATCGACATGGACACATAGGGTCCAACATTAAATTCAATCAAAAGATCTCAAGAGAGATCTATCCCAAGGCCTAATATTTTGGTAAGCCCTAAGGGGCCAACACATTTTGATATAGAAGGCATTTTTTTCCTTTTTGTAAGGAGTTTGAATTGTGCATTGGAAAGAGTTAGTGATTTTAATCAATCCTTTCTCGACTAAATGTATGTTTTGTAACTTAATTGGAATCTGGAATATAACATAGAGTTTTCCTTAGAAGCTACTATTAATGTTTGTATTACTCTCATCTCTGTATTTTAGACTATGCAAGTTCTTAACTGTGTTTTTCTAAAATCTATATTCATACCTAATGTTGTGAAATTCATCTTTCCTTCCTAAGATATGCATGTAGAAGCAAGCCTATTAAGAATAGTGTATGAGTTTAAAGAGGTTGTGTTGAGTAAGTGAAAACGTTGACTATTTTCTTTCTAGTATATGTTCTTCGTTTGCCTGTTTCATGATTTCTTATCAACTTGGTGTATCACCATAGGAATACTTTAGTTTAGTTTAGTTTCATTTGTATGCATTCCTTCTTCCTTTGCCTTATAGAGATCATTAGTTGAGGTGATACCCAAAGGAATCCATCCTTCTCCGTAGGTTCACTCCAATCTTAGGTGACCCACAGCCTTGGAGTGATTCAATGTTTCACTAGAAAGCTCAGTTCTACAACTTTGCATAGGGTGCATTTCTAGGTGACAACATTACCATCTTGACAAGATTCCTTCCTTTGGAATATGTAGAGGTGTTACGCTTTTCCAATAGTGATGAAGCATAACACCTCTACCCCTTAGACTGGCCTTGAACAACTCTCTTGACCTATCTTTCATCCTTAGACATGATCTCTTTCCATTCATTCCCTCTCTCTTGAATCTCATTTCATCATCTTTAGTTGCTACACATTTATTCAAACTTCTACACACTTCATATCACAACACTTGATCCATTGTTGAAGCTCCAAGTTTTGTACTCTACTATTTTTACTCTCATTTTTGCAACAATGGTAGCATCTACAAGCTTGTGATATTGCATCTTCCTTCGCATGCATGAAGGAATATTGTTCATCAGGTGATATCCATTCACTTAGTATTGTTGTCTAATTTACATAGCATTTTTTTGTTAGCATTTCTTGGTATTCTTCCTTTCAATTCTTTCATTTATCACACTTTTCTCTATGGTGGCTATTTTGGCTATTTGTGGAGGTGGGAACACCAAAATGGGGGTTTGACTATGGCAAGCCCCAAAACAACCTCAAAATTTTTCCCTATTTTGTTGTGTGTAGATGCTCATTCATGTGGAACTTGTGGGAGGTTGGACCATTCAATAGTTTCATTTCTATCACCCTTTTTCATAGTTTCATTTAATTAATTTATCTATCTTGTTGAAGTATTTTTCTTTCTATTCTAGTAGTTTAGTCATTTCCAGCTTTCCATCATTGCATGTAATTGTATGAATCAAGTTGTTAGTGAAATCTTGTTATTTTACATTATACATCATACTCCCTATCTGTACAGATGGAAACACATCACACTGTTGTTCATTTTTTGTGTTGGGGACCTCTAGTAGAGAGTTTCGTAGATCACAATCTTGACTCAAAATTCAATCACCTAGTTCCATAAATCTCTTGGGTTGATACAGGAATAGTGGTAGAAGAATTTTCCTTCCTTTTCACCATTTTAAACATGAAACTTACACTAGAAAACCCCTTAGCTCAAGGTACATTAGGGTAGTTGACTCTTCTAGACCCTCCTGTAACCTTGGGTCCTGAGCTTTCAGTCCCCCTTGTCTACATCTTGGTGAACACAATGTGAACTCTTCTAGTTCCATTTGGTAGTGCTGAAAGAATCCTATGTCACATTCTAGGATTGTTGCAGGTGTTTGCATTATAGGGAATCTATCCTTGCAAACTAACCTAGGAACCCTAGATGTGTAGCTAAAAAAAATCCTTAAGCATTATAGAACAAAGCCTTGAATAGGTCACTATTTAATTATTGAACTCCTAGGGGTTTCAACGAAAGTCATTTCCATGTAAGGATGGATTCCTTTATGGATCTACCCATCCCATCTATGTAGCCTACGAGTGTTGGATGTTGTTCATATGTGGTTGTCATTGATTTCAACACTATTATCATTAAGGCTATATATGTTGAGGATATTGAGAAAATTGTAATAAAATAAGTTGCAGGTTGTTAGTAGTGCAATGAAGTTTATTATGTTGGCTAGCTCATTATGTTGATGATAAGAGGTTGTGGATTAAAGGGTTTGTTTTTTAGTATATCTATTTTATCCATGTAAATTTTCAGAGATCTGCATGAAGATTTGATTGAGTTATGACTATCTATGTTTTGACAGTTTTTTGTTGCTTCAATTGGTGTTCCTGAAAGATGATGATATGATTCTAGTAATTCAAGTTGTTGCAGATACTTCTATAGTGATTCATGATGTTTATGGATGTTTCTAGGTCATGCTCTATCGGTGTTGTATGTCTGCATTGATCATTGTGCTCTCCATTATTAATTTTCTTTTTGTGAGTTCATGTTTTTCTTGTTCATGGCCGACAAAGTGATTGTAGCATGTTGTGGACCTTGAGGCATAATTATTGGAGGTGTTTCATGTTACAGTATTTTTTTCCAGTCTTCACTATGCTGTGGCCTACATTGGTTGATTCACATTGAAAATTGTTTATGGATTTGGGCCAATAGTTTGTACACATTTTATATTTTATTGAGGTCGACATTCAGATGATCTTATTCCTAGTTATGGATATATATGAGTGATTTTTTTTACCATTTGAATGTGTGTGAAGTAGTGATGTGGGAGTCCTGTATGTGAATAATGTTCTAATATTTTGATGGTAGAATTAAAGTGTGAAGAAGAGTGAGAAGAGTTTATGAGCTTAACCAGAACTATAATCAAGAATTAGCATATGCTAAATTTTCTTACTTCAAAATCTTGTGGATGTAATCCAAATGTTTTTGTAAGATAGTGTGTCTTACATGGGTAGTAAGCATTTTTGTATTTGAGTGGTGAGCTCTAGGCAGTGCACCTAAATGCATGGCATTCCCCATTTATATTTTTTTATACTTTTAACAGAGTATAATATTGTGGACTAACCTCCACCATGGTTTTTCCCTTAACAGGGTTTACACATAAAAAAATCTTGGTTATTTGTGTGCTTTTGATGTGGTGAAGGTATATGCTTCCATCTTTATTTATTAAATCTAAGAATAAGTTTAATAAGTTTAATTTCTAAGACAACTGGTTCACCCCCCCTCTAAGTTATCTACCATTGTGTTGCGGCCAACAATTCAAGGTATCAAAGCAGGTTTCTTGAAAGAAGTTTAATAGCTTGAGGTGATCCAGGATGGTGAAATATAAGAAGGATAGTCCGAGATTCGATGGAAAAAATTATTCTCTATGGAAGACTCGAATGGAGTGTCATCTAAGATGCATTGATGAACCCTACTAGACAATTACAAAGAATAGTTATATCATCCCACAGAATGGTCCTACTTTAGTTGAGATTAAGGATGTTGAGTACAATATTAAGGCTAAGGAAGCATTGTTGAGTGCTCTGACTGATTCTAAAATGAAAAATGTTATGGATCTGAAGACTGCTTATGAGATCTAGAAAAAGTTGGAAACTTTGTATGAAGGTGATGCTCATGTGAAGATTGCTAAGCTATAAAGCCTGAAAGGGAAATATGAAATGTTGAGAATGGGAGATGATGTGAACATTAATTTTTTCATATAGAGAGTGAATGAACTTGTGTTTAGTATCAGATGTGCTAGTGGAACATTGGAAGAATCAGAGATTGTTACTAAAGTGCTCAGATCTTTTCTTGTTACATACAAAGACAAAGCTATAGCTATTGAGGAGATCTAAACTTTGACAAATGTAACCAAAGATACTTTGATTGGTAAGCTTACTCATTTTGAGTTAAGTGAGTTTGGTGACACTCTTCCTAAGACCGAATCTACATCCAAAGCTACTATCTCCGGAAAAGATAAGCAAAGATATGATCCGAGTGAAAGTTCTAGAAAAATATTCAAGTATGAGGAGGAAATGTGAGAGATTAAAGAAGAAGAGAGAAAATTAGATGAGCTTGAAGCACTTATTGTCAAGAGGGAAGCTAGAGGAGAAGGTAAGTATAAAGTGAAATTTCCTATTAAATGTTTTTCTTACAATAAGATATGTCATTTTGCATCAAGGTGTTGAGAAAGAGTTCCTAAGACAAGATCCAACAAGCCTAGATTTCAAAGAAAGTGTTATTTTGCTGGTGATGACGGTGTGACATATGATGAATCTAATAAAGGGAATGCAAGTGAGGAAAAATGGGTATTTATTGCTATCAAGGAAAATGATCTTGTACCTACTAAATCTACTAGTTGAACAAATGTGGAGAAAGGCCTAGCTGCCAGAGTTGAAGAAAAAGATGAATGGGTGATTGAAAATGGATGCTCTCATCACATGAAAGGTGATAAAAGTAATTGTTTGAGCTTGGAAAAGTATTATGGTGGTGTTGTAAGATTTGGAGATGAAAAATTTAGTGTAATTCGTGGCAGAGGATCTATTTCTCTTGATGGTAAGCATAATACTAATGATGTTCTATATGTGGAAGGTTTGAAGCATAATCTCTTAAGTGTGGGATAGATGGTTGAAAAGGGATACAATCCTCAATTCAAGAATGGAAAGTGTAGAATATTGGGGAATTCCATAAATGTGATTTCATCAAGTACAAAAACAAAAGGTAATATCTTTCATCTAAATGCTACTAGTAAAAGTTGTTTGATTGCTCAAGTTGATGAAAGTTGGTTGTGGCATAGGAGAATGTGTCATGTAAATTTTGACAATATTATCAAGATAAGTTCTACTCGGGTTGTGAGAGATCTTCCTAAGTTGATAAAACCTACCAATACTATATGCAAGGAATGCCAGTTAGGGAATCAAATTAGAGTTTCATTTCAGAGAAAAAACAACATTGTTCAAATGAACTATTGGAGCTTGTTCATACTGACTTGTGTGGTCCTTCTAGAGTTAGAAGTTTACAAGGATACAAGTATTTCATGCTACTTATTGATTATTCTAGAATGATGTGGGTTACTTTCTTAAGGGAAAAATATGAAGCTTTGGAGAAATTCAAGATTTTCAAGGATATGGTTGAGACAGAGAAAGGTCTAAAGATTAAATGTCTGAGATCAGATAGAGGTGGTGAATTAACTTTTTGTGAGTTTAATTTTTTTTTTAAGGGCATGGGATAAAGAAACAATTATCTGCACCACGAACCCCTCAGTAAAATGGAGTTGTGGAAGGGAAGAACAAGACAATAGAAGAAGCTACTAGGACTATGATGCTAGAAGGAAATGTTCCTCATATCTACTCGAGAGAAGTTGTGAGTACTATTTTTTACACTCTCAATCATGTACAAGTCAAAGGTGATACTGGTAAGTCTCCTTACGAGATATGGTATGGTCATAACCCTACTGTTAGATACTTCAAAATCTTTGGAGTAAATTCCATATCAAAAGAGATGAAGATATAGGAAATTTTGATGCTAGAAGTGATGAAGGAATCTTTCTTGGTTATTCTACTAATAGAAAATCCTACTGGTGCTACAATAATAGATTGAGGAAAGTAGTTAAGAGTGATAATGTCAAGGTTGATGAAGAAATGGTTAGACCATCCAGAACCTATGAATGTGATTCAGATGATCAGAATGAAAGTTTAGATAAAGGAAAGAAAGTCCAAACTCAAAATCAAGTTCAGATCACTTTGGTGAATTAGGAAAATCAAGATGAAGGAACTAGTGAAAGTGCAAAAGTGAGATCACAAGAGCCTGAAGTTCAAGAACATCCCAAGACTCCAATTTTTGTAAGACTAAATAATTCAGAAGATATAATTATTGGTAACAAGAACAAAGGTGTTCAATCCAGGAGAAGAATTGCAGAAGAATATTGTTTGATCTCAAAGACTAAGCCCAATAGTGTCAATGAAGCATGTAAATATGAACATTGGGTGGAAGCAATGAAAGAAGAACTACTAAAAATTGAAAAGAATGATACATGGATTCTTATCCATAGACCTAAGGACAAAAATGTAATTAGAACTAAATGGGCCTTTCAGAAAAAAATTGAATGAGCAAGGTGAAGTTGTTAGAAACAAAGCAAGACTGGTATGTAAAGGATATTTTGAGATGGAAGGAATTGAATTTGAATAAACATTTTCCCCTATTGCTAGGATTGAAGCTGTGAGACTATTTCTTGCTTATTATGCTTACAAAAACTTCATGGTTTATCAAATGGATGTCAAGTTAGCATTTCTAAATGGCGAACTGGAAGAAGTGTATATTAGCAACCTGATGGATTTCAATTGATTGATTAGGGAGATATGGTTTTTTAGTTGATGAAATCATTGTATGGACTTAAACAAGCCCCAAGAGAATGGTATGCTAGATTGGACAAGTATTTGTTAAATCTTGGATTTAATAAAGGTATCAATTGATAGTAATTTGTATTTCAAGATTGATCATGATAAAGATTTGATTATTGAAGTCTTTATTGATGATATAATTTTTGGAGGAGATGATAGTTTGTGCATTAAGTTTGATGGTTTGATGTAGAGTGAGTTTGAGATGTCTATGATTGGAGAAATTAAATTATTTTTGGGATTGAAAATTACTCAGCTAGCTAAGGGGATCTTTATATCTTAGTCCAAGTATGTGAAATAATTGCTAAAGAAGTTTTGTATGGAAAATTAAAAGTTGATTGGTACACCTATGGTGACAAGATGTAAGTTGACACAAGATGATGATTCACCTAAAACAAACCAAACTAGATACAGATCAATTATTGGTGGATTACTTTATTTGACTCAAACTAGACCTGATATCATGAATGTCATATGCATTGTTGCAAGATTTCAAGTTGATCCTAGGTGTTGCCACAATAGTGTGTCTCACTTTTGGGATGTGTTGATTTTTTCCTGAAATCACTTTTTTAGAAAGAACTAATGATTTAATTCTTGAGAGGCTCCATCTAAAGGGTTTTAATTGAAGAGGGATAGATAAGACCCCCTTAGATCAATCCCCCTTGGATAAAAACCCTCTAGTATTAAATGTTGGTGTAATTAACTATTTAATTACATCTTCATAAGTTTACTTAGGCAATCTTTAATTCCTAAGTTATAGGATCTTATCCTTATCTTATCGAGCTATCCTTTTGCTCAAGATAAGATTTAGTTGTTGCATGCTTGCCTTTTATAAGCAAGCCTCATCTTGTACATTTGCATCAATTAATCGTTAATCAATCTTGCATATTGATAGCATGCATTCTAGCCATTATTTCTCTCTTGTGGAAGTATTTTAGTCTAGCAACAGATTTCTAGAAATCTAACATGGTATCAGAGCTTCCAGGGTTGCGGACTCCTTCTCGGATCTGAGGGTTTTAGTTTTTGGCTTGAAGATTTTTGCTGGGTGCAAATTGGGGTTTCAATAACCTCACGGTTGAGATCAGAAGGCTCCGCAGACAAATTTTGACTGTAAATTCGCCTATATTGGGTAAAGTTGTTTTTGAAGCAAATTTTTTTTGCTGGAACAGCGTCCCAAGCGGTACGATTTTTCTATTTTCACAAAAAAAGATATTTTGTGTAAATATTTTCTGCGATTTGCTTTTGATAATTTTGGGGCAAAATTATTGTATTCGGGCAACAATATTATGTTAGGATTTCTATTAAAATCTGAGTGGCATATATTGTGGAATATTTTTCGCTGGTCATTGTACAAAAATCTGCAGAGCGTGGTCAGATTGGATATTCTAAGCACCACATTGACCGATCATTCATTCTGCCATCGGTGTTGATCCCGTCCTTCATCGCCAGTTGAAGTACATCGTCCGGCGGGTACAACACATTCCCAGTGGTCTCGTTATAACCAAGCCACGGGTTCTTCCATAGTTTGACTTGGATCAGGGCTCTGTCCACATGCATCTACCTGACAAGGGTTCACCAGCGTACTTCATGTTGGAGCTGGTCATAGCTTCATCGATCGGCGGATAGGAGGTTTCCATCGGCCCTATTGGTCAGTGCGTGGTCAGCGGCATATCCATATCTGCCATCAAGGAGTACTTCATAGATCGAAGTCACAGTCTCCGTTGGATCTGTCAGATCTGACATCGCAGGGGTACACCGGTCGCATCAAATTTTTTGGTTGTCGACATCCACTGTCCGTGGTTCTTCTGCACTATTGGCACATCGGCGTACAGGGGTACTCGTTGCTATTAGATTTGGTGTCATCTGGAACTTTTATTGGCTTCAAATCTGACAACGGATACAATCATCTCCATAGTGGTGGCCAGATCGTTGTCCCTTAATCATCCTTCGTCTGTCCTGCGCGTCAGATTATAGTACACATCTTGGGTATGGTGCAAGATAAATGCATTTGTTTATCTAGGCTATTGAAATTTTTGTAAACCTTATTTATTTGCACAAGGTCAGCCACTCGGCCCCATTCAATGGCGGTATTTTATTTTTTGCATTTGTAATACCAGCGGTCACATTGGTGACCTAAGGCTAGCGCCCAGGTGCCCGAATTTTGACCCGTTTTAGCCTTGTAATTGCCCCAGGTGTCTATTTATAGGCATTTTTTTCATTTTTCCATAACTTTGGCTAACAGAGGTGAATTTTTTCAAACGAAATATCGTCAGAAAGGTGGAGATCTGATTTTTTTAGTGGTGTAGATATTTTGCAGAGATTTTGCAGTTTTGTGCCTCTTTTTCCAGGTTAAAGCCCGATCATCATTTTCTGCTTCCGAGCTCATATCTTTGTGCTCCGATCTCCGATTTTCTCCAAATTTGCGGCATTTGGAAGGTATTCGAGAGCACTTCAGATCTAATCATGCATTTTTTGCAGATTTGTTTCCAGATTTTCATATTTTCAGTTTGTAACTGATTTGATAGTTTGGGATTTCTTGTTGTAAATTTGCAAAAAAAGTGCAAATCTTGTTGGGACAAAGGGGTTGATTTCTTGTATTGTGAGGGAAATTTGTTGTTATCCTCTTGTAATATCTCTTTGTATCATGGATTTTCCAAAAATTGTACTTCTAACTCCATATAACTATCATGAGTGGAAATCTCAAATGGAGTTGTTATTGTTAAAATCAAAGTTGCAACGAATCACATTTGGTCAAGATCCAGAACCACAGGGAGCAAAAGAGAAAAGAAAATGGCTTGATAGAAGAGATGAAGCTCTTGGTACTTTAAAGTTGTCCATTTCTCCAGATCTTAGATATCATGTTGCATCTTGTACTCATCCTAATGAAGCTTGGAATACTTTAGAGAGTCTCTTTGGTAAGCCAGATAAGATGAGGAAATTTAAGTTGGAGAATGAACTCATGGGTCTTAATCCTTCAGATTTTGACAATGTCCAAGACTTTTTCTCTAAGCTCAATTCTCTTAGATTACAATTATCTAATTGTGGGGTAACTAAAGAGGATGAACAAATGATACTTTCTATCCTTGCTAAGCTTGGTTCTTCATATTCTGTGTTTGTCTCTACTTTCTATGCTACAATGGATGCTCTTGGCGATACATATAAAATGCCTTCTCTTGATGAATTTGCTGCACAACTCACAAGGGAACAAGCAAAGTTGATGCACATGGGTACATTGAAGTCTTCAACATCTCAAGCTCTTATTGCAAATGATACAAAGGCTTCAAGTGGCAAAGGAAAGAAGCACAAAAAGGAAACCAAGTCAAATGAGCAAGGTAAAGATTCTCCTTCACATGGCACTCCTGAGTCCTCATCCTCTTCAAAAGAGGAATCATCAAAAAAGAAGTTCAAATGTGCATATTGCAAAAGGTTAGGACATGATGAGCATAGATGTTATAATAAGAAGATTGATGAACTCACCCACCTTCTTCAAAAGAATAACATTCAGCTGCCCTCATCAGTGTCTTCTACTTCTTCTTCACCATCACATTCGGCAGCTCCATCATCATCACAGTCAGAGAACACAACATCCACTTCTGGGCTACATATGAAAGGGCATGCACTCTTGGCCTCTACAGGTCCTAATTCTCAAGGATGGCTTCTTGATTCAGGGGCATCTCATCATATGGCATCTTCACAGGAAATGTTCTCTTCTTTTGAGCCTTGTAATTCACCTCACATTCTGATGGGTAACAATACATTCATGAAGGTAAGTGGGAAGGGTTCTATTGGTATTGGGGAAGGGACTTTCAATGATGTTCTTTGTGTTCCTTCTTTGACCACTAATCTTCTTTCTATTTATCAAATTACTCATGGGGGTCAAGGTAAAACAGTTGAGTTCACTCCTGATAGGGTGTATATAAGGGACTTGGAGACTAGGGATATTGTTGCAATCGGGATGGTTGATCATTCATCTCGAGTATATTCTTTTTCACATTTTGCTTCAGAACCTGATAATGTTCCTTTGACTGCATCACACACTCCATTGAGTGTGACCCATATTAGTGAGGAAAAGTTTGGTCATCTACACCTTGGTATTTTAGAGACCAGTGCTGAGCTTCCTACACCTCCACCTCCTGCTTCTTCAGCCATTGTTGCTTCTGTTCAGCAGGATAATCATAGTTTTTCAGATCTTGTTTTGTGGGATGATTATTTGACAGGGATTTCTACCTTGTTCCTAGAGTCTCATATTACAGATTTGGAGGACACACTTGAGGGGATTTCTCTCCTCTTTGATGACAGTTTTAGCACAACTGTTATTCCATCTTCTTTGTCTTTGGAGATTGATATTTACGAGTCTCCTCCATCACTTGATTTGTCATGTTTCTTGGTTGAGTCTGACCATGATTATGTTGTGGCTCATTCAAGCTTGGAGGCTCCTACTCAGTTTTCAGAGGCATACATGTTGAGCGTTCATTCTTCCTCTTTTCAGTTGGATATGGAGTGGCTTCTTCATCAGCTTATGGATTTGTTTCTTCCTAAGGGGAGATGTGTTGCTTGCAGACATTGGGTCATCTTTTGTTTCCAGGCATTCTTCATTGGCTTTGGAGCTTCTTCAGCTTGTAGAGGATATCTTATCTCATCCCTTCCCTCTTATGGGGGGGTCATTTATTGTATATTCATGATGGATGTAGTCCTTGGGGGGTATCATTGAGTCCTCCATACATCATGCTTACATTTATCATGCTTGTTTTTTGTTTTCTCTCTTTTGGAGAGGGGTTTTTTCCCACTGGGTTTTCCCCTTTTCTCTGCTTTATGAGAGATTGCATTTCATTTGCATCTGTAAATGGGTACCTAACATGGCCTAGTTGCCGGGACCCATAGTAGTTTGCATTATAATCTTCTCCCTAAGTTGCACTTATGGGGGGGTGTTGGTGTAATTAACTATTTAATTACATCTTCATAAGTTTACTTAGGCAATCTTTAATTCCTAAGTTATAGGATCTTATCCTTATCTTATCGAGCTATCTTTTTGCTCAAGATAAGATTTAGTTGTTGCATGCTTTCCTTTTATAAGCAAGCCTCATCTTGTACATTTGTATCAATTAATCGTGAATCAATCTTGCATATTGATAGCAAGCATTCTCGCCATTATTTCTCTCTTGTGGAAGTATTTTAGTCTAGCAAGATTTAAATCTAACATTAAATCATACCCACAATGGAGTTTGCTTCACATTTATCAAAATGCAAGCAAAAAACCACATTTTCTTTACCTTTTGAGGGATTAAATAACATCATTTAAAAACTATATTTTACAAGATTGTAGCCCTTGAAACAAGCTTTCTAACAAGTATGTGTTTGATATATTTTCATTTTATCATGAATTTAATTTTCAATTTTTACTAAACATAGGTTTTTCTCTGAACATCAAACTCTTTGTTGTGTAGAGGTGGAAAAATAGTAAACTATTGTAATTTTTTTCAAAAAATACATATTCCCTAGGTATTGATGTACTTGTTTTGCTCAAAAAATAAAAAATTAATTTTAATGTATACACAAAAAGTTAGGTTGTACAACACACACGAATGTCGAAATTATAGTTACAGTGAATTCAAAAATTAATTTAAAAAAATATGCAACCAAAATTTATGAAAAAATATCCTTTCCATAGATATTGATGTTGAGAATCAATATTTCAAAAATTAGAATTTAATCCTTTATAGAAAAAAAATTATGGTGTACGAAACAAACATTACTTTTTGAAAATGTTGTTTTCTATCTAAAACCAGTTATTAAAGGAGATATTGAAATATTCATGATTTATTTCAGAAAATTTCAAAAAAACAAAAAGTTAGAATGTGCACAAAAATTTCCACAAATAACTAGTTCACATCATCTTCAAATTCTTAATAGTTTAGCTAGTGCAGGTCTCAGAAGATGAATATTCAGTTAAAAATATTGATGTAAATGTCCATCTTGCAAAAAAAATTGAGACACAGTATTGTGATTTCACCTTCCTAAGGAATCTCATGTGATAGTTGTGAAGAGGATTTTCAGGTACTTGAAGGAGATAGTTGATTTTGGTCTATGGTATCCCAAAGAAGATGACTTTACTTTGAGTGTCTTTATTGATGTTGATTGGGTAGGAGATGTGAATGAAAAAAATGGTACTAGTGGTGGTGCATTTTTCTTGGGAAAGAAGTTGATTTCATGGTTAAGTAAGGAGCAAAATTCCATTTCTTTATCTACTACATAGGCAGAATACATTGTTGTTGTAACAATTGTACCCAAGTATTGTGGATGAAGTAGATTTTGAAAGATATCATATTTTTGTATGATGAGCCTATTGCTATATTATGTGATAATTCATGTGCAATTAATATTTCTAAGAATTCGGTGTTGCATTCAAAACTCAAGCATATATCTATCAAGTTTCACTTTTTGAGAGAGAAGATGAGTGAAAAGGAAGTCAAATTTGAGTATGTGCCCACTAAGGAACAAATTGCTTATATCTTTACCAAGTCATTGCCTAAGGATACTTTTGAGTATCTCATAGGAAATCTAGGGGATATTACCTTTCCTAATTAGAATTAAGATGCATTGAATTGTATCAGTCCATGCATTTCATAGTCATATCTTGATCTAGATTGATGTTGTGGTGGCTACTACTAAGGGGAAGTAGTCAGATGTTCAGAAATGTGCTTTAGAGCTTGTATGGAGAAAGATAATGTGTATCTTTTTCATCGATGTCAAAGGGGTTGAAGAGTCATGTGAAAAAATGTGAATTATTTGGGGAGAAGAGTCAAAATATAAGGGGGGAGAAAGTGCCAAGAGATAGTTGCATTGATGCTATTTTTCACATCTGTAAAGAATCGAACCAATTTTTTTCCAATTCTTTAAAGATCAATATAGCTCAAGCACAACAGTCACCCGTTAAGGTTAGCTCCAAAACCAAAATGATGCGGAAGGTAACTCTAACCATGAATGTGCCTAGGAGAGGCAAGCATATGGTCAAAGGATCTTGTGCATGCAGTACTGGAAGTAAACAATGCTGAAGGAACTCAACGCCAAGAATGTGCTTCCAAACCCAAGGTGGATAAGGAGCTACCATATGGCGGAGGTACTGAAAGAGATGATGCAATGCTAAAAATTAAACTCAACACCAAGCATGTGCACTCCAAACCCAAGGTGGGAATGGTGCTATCATATGGTGGAGATTCTATTGATGAAAATGCAGTGTTGAAAATAACTCAATCATCAATCATGTGCACTCCAAGCTCGAGGTGAGCAACGCGCTATCATATGATGATGAGGATCTAATGCAATAGAACAAAGACTAAGCTAGGGATAGTCTCTTCCACAATTGTGGGAATGAAAAGGAAAGAAAGAAGTAGCTGCCCGTACTACTGTTCAGCTTTACAATGAAGTAGAAATGTTTGCCAAGAACATAGAATAAGAAGTCTATCAATGCTACAATATTGTATATGGTCTCTCCAAAGCTCAACAAGACCTCCTAGACTTAAAACCCACTCAAAAGATGAACTCTTTCAAATCTGATATGACTGAACAAGACTGAAAATGCACAAACCAACAACACTGTAACTCACTAAAATGCTCATAACTCTCTATAGACTCAAATGACATGAAATTTGATGCAAATGAACACTATGAGGATGGAAACTAGATTCTAATCAGGAAATGACTCTAAAAACTTGTAAATTTATTTTCTAAACATTTTCTAGGAAAAACATAATGGTATGGCCTCCAAAAATGTTCTACCAACAAGATAAAATCAGATTTTTCATTAAAAATCACCAAAATTTGCACAATGGCGCACCTAGGGCATATAAATGGTTTTAGCCAATACCCAAAATGAATATATTTTTATTTTTTGACTTATGAGGAAAAACAACATGCAGCTATATTGAAACAACAACTCCAAAACTTCATTAACAAGCTTGAAATTGAACTAAAAATGCACAATAACTACTACAATGCAAAATCTCACCAAAAAATCCACTCAACTACAAACTAACTCTCCACTAGTTGCTATCTTTCAAGTAGGAAGTCAAGCCCATGCTAGGAGGCATGCATTCCTCGAAGCATCCCTATTACCATTCTGACAGCATAACATTACTGAAGACATAAGATGATGAACTGAAGAGCTGAGGCCTATATTTATAGATTTGAGAGAATCCTCTAGAAACTTTAAGAAGGGTGTCCAAAATAGCCAACACTATTCAAACTTGTGTTTGACCCCCATTTCCCTCCAAAAGTGGTGTCCACTTCAATAGGCAATATTTCTTTTAATTTAAAATTACCTTCTCCTCAAAATTTGGCATCCCCTTTCTCCAAGCAATATTTTGACTTTAGGAATTATTTAATTACCTCCTAATGAGGCATGCAACCATGAAGTCCCCCTTTTAAAACAACTTAAAGTGATAAAGATAGGCCAAGGTGTCAACATTAAAATATAATATTATTTAAATCAACCCAACTTATCTCTCTAGAAAATGCACCCAAAGGCCAAAAATCAAAATACCAACTGAGTTGGCTAAAGAAGAAAGCATGCTGAACTGATGCTAACTGGACTGCTGCCAAAAAATAAATTTACTAAAAATAGTAAATTAAGAAATTTGCTTGGATCAAATTGCATACGATACCATTGCGAAGCTTTCTGAAAACCCAAAAATAATCCAAAATCCAAAATCCCAAACTCTAAGATGTAGCCGTCATAACTTACTAAAAATAGTAAGTCTAGAAAGGTTGCCTAATGTAGTTGCATGTCATATCTCTGCGAAGCTCTCTAAAAACCCAAAAGGAATCTAAAATCAAAACAACCAAACTACAACATGCAAATCCCTAAATCTTCAAAAGTACCCACCAAGCAGCCGAAAACCCTAATTCTGCCTCTGACTAGCCGAAAGGACACCGGGGATAGGCCATCAATCACTGAAAAGTGTAGTGCTAAAAATGGGGACATTACAACATCATGTGTTGCCATCAATGCCAAAGGGGGAGATTGTTGGATGTTGCTGATATGTGGTTGTCATTGATGTCAACACTATTAGCATTAAGGTTGTATATGTTGAGGATATTGTGAAAATTATAATAAAATAAGTTGTAGGTTGTTAGTAGTGTAGTGAAGTTTAGTATGTTGGCTAGCTCAGTATGTTGATGACAAGAGGTTGTGGATTAAATTTTGTTGTCGATTATATCTAGTTTATCCATGTAAATTTTTGAAGATCTACATGAATATTTGATCAAGTTATGAGTATTTGTGTTCTAACAGTTTTTTGTTGCTTCATTTGGTGTTCCTAAAAGATGATGATGTAATTCTAGTAATTTGAGTTGTTGTAGTTGTAGTGATTCGTGATTTTTTTGGATGTTTCTAGATTGTGCTCTATCAGTGTTGTACATCTACATTGATTTTTGTCCTCGCCATTAGTGATTTTATTTTGTGAGTTCATGTTTTCCTTGTTCATGGCCGACAGGGTGATTGTAGCATGTTGTGGATCTTCGAGGAATAATTTTTGGAGGTGTTGTTTTGGGCCTTCACTATGTTGTGTTTGACATTGGTTGATTCACATTGAAAATTGTTTATTGATTTGGGCCAACAGTTTGTTCACATTTTATATTTTATTGAGGCCGACATTTCGATGATCTTATTCCTAGTTGCAGATATATATGAGCAATTTTTTTTACCACTGAATGGATGTGAAGTAGTGATGTGTGAGTCTCGTGTGTGAATAATATTCTATTATTTTGAAGGAAGAAGTAAAGTGTGAAGAAGAGTGAGAAGAGTTTATGAGTTTAACCAAAACTATAATCAGGCATTAGAAGATGCTATTTTCTCAGTTTAAAATCTTGTGGATGTAATCTTCATGTTTTTGTAAGACAATGTGTCTTCCTTGGGTAGTAAGCCTTTTTGTATTTGAGTAGTGAGCTCTAGGCAGTGCACCTAAATGCATGTGCATTCCCCATTTAGAATTATTTATAATTTTAACAGAGTATAATCTTGTGGACTAACCTCCACCGTGGTTTTTTCCCTAACAATTTTTCCAGGTAAAAAATATTAGTGTTATGTGTGTTTCAGATGTGGTGATGGTTTATGCTTCCATTTTTATTTATGAGATTTGAGAATAAGTTTAATAAGTTTAATTTCTAAGACAACTGACTCACCCCCCCTCAGTTGTTAGCCATTGTGTTTCCAATAATGAGTGGGTCTCCTTATATAATATTTACCTCATAGGATCTACCAATGAACACTAATAAAAAACCATGCCCTTTGTACATTCCCACATGTATTAACTTGAACACCATAAATGATGTTCTCATTAACCCTACATACTAGGTTAATGTTATCACATAGGAGATCATGTTGACAAAATTCCTACACAAGGATTTACATGACGACTCAAAATGAACTATATGTACACATGATGGGATTTTCATTCCTCCAATTGGTTTTATCACCTTGTTAATCCCTATTGGGCCCAGGGCTGTGAATGCTTTCTTTAACATCATCATGAGGTTTGAGTTGTTTAGAGTTAAACTAGGCATTATGTGGCTCATTTCCATAAATGTAGTTCCCTCAGTGATTCATAAGTGCTTAAAGTTCTCTCATGAGGATTAGGTGCATGTAGTCCATGATATTGGTTACACACCAATGGTTTCATGTGGGGGCTATTAGCTTGATCTCTTTTTTCCTACCTCTATTTTTCTACTCCCTCCTAGGATTGACCTATTGTATGCAACTTATGTGAAATATAATAATAAGTGGTGTATGTGCAAGATCATGGTATGCCAAAAGTGGCAATATTTGTAGGGTATGTGGGCAATTTTTTCACCCAAAATTAATGAAATGAAAAGGGTTTTAGAGGAGATTCTCAGCTTTCCAAAAATATAAATTATGATTTAATTTGAATTTAATAAATAATTATTATTCATTTTCTATTAGAATTGACTAAAGTCGATCGATAGGCTGATTGAAAAACATCTATAACTTTCAAAGCGGTATCATATTTTTTGAATCAAAACATCGTCACATTCTATGCTTTACATACTATAGGATTAAAAAATAAAAAATAAATTTCATGAATTTTTTGACCAAGTTAAGGTGGTCAGAATAGACGAGTTTTTATATTTTCTAAAAGTTGTAATAAAAATTCATAATTAATTATTTACTTGGAAAACAATTACAAAAAAATATGCATCACATCTAGACATGAGTCCTCTACTTATATATAAAATCTTACAAAACAATATTATCATTTTATTATGGTTAGGGTGGTCACAGACACCTACTTCTTATTTTTTCCCTGAAATTTAAGTACTCTGCATTGAAATTTCAAATTTTCACCAAATAGATTTTATTTATTTTTAAATAAACCTAGTATTTTAGAAACTACATTCAATTTTCTACAAATTCTATTCTTACATATTTTTGAAATAATATAGATAACTTATTCAAATATTTACGTCAAGTTGCCTAACGATTTTTCTGAATTTTTTGCCACTTAAGGCCTGTTTGGCATACCATGATCCACATGCGGGCATAATACCAAAAGTAGCCTATCCTCCTTCTCCATATGCCATTTCAGTTAAAGCTTCCATGATAGTGTAGCATAAAGATACATGTCACTCGAAAAAAGGAGGAGAAGTCCATTTAGGCCTCTTCCTCTTCCTTTGCAGTTCCACCTACCTCTTCCTCTCACCCTATAGTGGAACCCTCGACTTGTGCTCCAATGCTTCTCTTGAGGATTCCAAAAAATGATTGCTTGGTGGAAGGCTAAGTAACAGGTGTTTGACCTTCAAATATTTCCTACAATGCCTTATCCTACTATGTATGGTAAGGGGAAGGGTCCACGTGGAGATGCTTCTACATAATAGCCTATGTGACCTCCTACTACTCCTACCCCTAGGGTAGAAAATGGGAAGAGGACCACCACTGAGGCATGTGAGTTTTCTTCTCCACCTATTATGGTATCAGCTCCTACATCTCTTCCTCTTATTCCTATCTAGGAGTTGTTCCCTCAATCGACAACAATTGTGATGGGAACTTGTATGAAAAAATAGGAGTTTTCTACTCCTTCTTAGGTCACAACCTTTAGCTCTTAGTGTTGGAGAAATCACCTTCTATGTGAGAATAATTATCAAAGGAAGGCTCTAGCAACTAAGTAGGCTACCTTACGAAAGGAGGAAGGGGAATCAACAACTCCTATTTTAGTGTCCACTATTATGTCCTCCCTTTCACCATTTCTGCTTTAGTTTTCACCACATCAATCTAATGGAGCTCCCAAAAAATTTGCAAATTATGAGTAGCAAATGGACTTAATCAGCATATAAAGCCCTTGTCCCCATGGTTTGGATAGGGCTTTGACTTAGGAAACCTTCTGTTCTTCTAATTTCACATTAACTTTCCCTGTTGGTTTCCTATTTTCTAAGTTGTCACTCGATCCATCATTTGCATTTGGCCACCGACCCCTCTAGTTTAGAACATTGGTCATTTTGTTTATCACCCACTTTGATGTTTTCCTGATGTTGGGTCAATAAATATTTTCCTAAATGACTTAAGCTTAATATATTCATCGTTGAGAGTTAAACCATTGTTGGCCTAACAATGGCTCCTTCTTTAATGCTAACTTTGTCGTATGCACAGGTTTAGGGATATGTGGCCATGGGAAATGATCTTGGTCATACCCCACCATATTAAGGATGTTAAATGTTAGTCAGTTATGTAGTGCGAGAATCATGAGATGAGGATATTTGTCCTTATATAGATGTGGGTCCCAGTCTCTACTGTTCACCTTACTACTTGTGGTTCCAACCTAACGGTGAAGATCATGCATGGGGAATAATCTCTACCATTCCCTGCTAGCTTTCAAGGGAAATATGAATGCTCATCAAAGGCTATGAGAGTGGCGAGATCCTAACATGTGGATTAATCCACCAGTTAGTGAAATGGGTGAGACCCACCAACGAGTTAGGTGTCATCTGATTTGGACGAATGCTATTGGCCAAAGATGAACAAGCAAAGAACTTATGAAATTCAAACTCAGTCACCTCAGTGTGAGTTGTTTGATCTACCATCTCATCAGAGGATAGATAGCTGAAATTCAAAATCAACAAACAGGCATGTGCTAGTTTTTTAGTTTTGTAATTAGCAAGCATTAATGGTATGCTCTTTGTGAGAGTGATCAAATTGATCTCCATAAATGTGGAGACTTAATTCATGGTAATCATGATGCATAATATGCAGATTTCCATGCACTTGGGAAATAAATAGTGATAATATGCACGTGAAAAAAATTTCCACCATTTCCTGCATGTGTTTTCTTTGGGAATTGATGGTTGTTATCATCACGTCACTCGATAAATTTAGGATGAATGACTACTAATTTCATCAGTTGCATTCAATAGTTAGTAATTTTTTGAATTTGAGCTAAGTGAATAGTGTTCAATTGCAAGCTCAAGAAGCTCCCAAGCATCAAAATGAGTAAGTAGGCTACTATTAGAGTCCCCAATTAGGAGGTCACCAAGGTTTGCTACAAAGGAGTAGGATAGTGTCAATGAGAAAGAATGCAACATACTAGAACATGCTCTAGTTGTAGAGAAGGTTCCTGATAATAAATCTTCACTTGTCCCTGTCAGGTGTAGCAAAAGGCTATTGCACAAAATTGTTACTACTAGGAAGATACAAGAAAAAGGAAAAGAGCATGCCCTAGTCACATCCAGAGTTTCTAGGAGGGTAAGTTATGGAAATGGCTCATACAGGTGACAAAATTCTCCAATTGTGATCATAGATAGTTCTTCGGAGAGTGTTATAGAGATGAACTCGAGCTATTAGTGGTATCTCATGATGCAAACTCAAATTATTTCCCCAAGAATGAAGGTTCTATCAATGATGCCAATATTTGTGTAGACTCTAAGTGGGCATGATGGCTCTCTACCAAGAAATGATAAGAACCAAGAAGGAGATGAAGTTTCCTCTCCTATTGTTTGCAAAACATGAAGTGGACACATTTACCATGGATCTAGTGCTGGTGTTGGTCCTGTGTAATGGAATTTCTTTCTGGGTTAGTGAATTTCGTTATGAAGATGAAAGTATGTGTTGGTTGTTCTCATATTTTGGCATTGGTAAGTTTTATGTTAAATATGGGTAATTGAAGTTGGCTTTTGTGATGACTATGCTAACCAAAGATGTGGGTGGATGGGTTACACAGATGGTTACTAGTTACTTTTGGTGGTATTAGAAAAAATTTATGGTTACACATTTTGCCTCCCGTTTTGGGTGAATGATTACAGATTGTGTTCTAAGGGAATTTTGAAATGAAATGCAAATTCTTGTGAAATGATACATTTGAATTGTAATTGCATTTCAAGCCAAAAGCTTGTTTGATCCTTGTGCTATAAAAGGAATTCATGGCTCATTTGCAAGGTGTTCTAGTCTTAAGTTTTGAGTCAGCTATATGTTTGGGTAGAAAACCAAGTATAGAAAGAAATTAATCAATAGGGTAGATTATTTATTTTGTCTCTAAGGCATGTATGTAGTAATCTTAAATGGTTTTATAGTAATGGTGGATATAGAAACAAATATATAATTCTAATTCATGTACTCTCCTTCTGTGGGTGGTTGTAAATTTTGAATGAAATATCAAGGATACCTTTATTCATCTTCAAATATTTTTTTGAATGTATGTCTTTGTTTTTGCTTTGATTCAAGGAATCAATTAAAATGCTTAAATAGAGTCATGAAGTTGCGATAATTTACAAAGGATTTGGTAAGTAGTTATGTCTTAGAAACTATGAGATCCATGATGCAATGTGAGAGTTTTCCATTATTATTAGAATTAAATAGTTTCTATATTATTGGTTGTTATGTATGTGACTTTGATGCCCTATTTGACAAGACACTGATCTATTTGTTAAATATTTACATCAGAAGTATATTAGTTGTTTGTTTGGTCACCAATTTGAAATCAAAATGCAAATTCATTTCAAAATTCATCAAACATGAGGCATGTGTGTGAAGTATTTTGAAATAACCCTTGGTTCCTATTGAGTGAGCCACAATTTTCTCAAAGATAAGCCAATATTTCATTAATTCATGTATATTTGCTCCTCATAGGAATTGATCTATGAATTAATGTGTTCTACAATGTATGAAACAAAATGAACATAGTAGGAATACCCCCTAGGTCCCAAAGAGCTGGAAGTGTAGAATATTTTAGTCTTCAACTAAATCTTGTTAGTTTGCCATTAATTTTTAGGGTCTTGAGTATATTAGTTGGCTACTCATTAAAGATTCCTTAGGTGCACTAGAAAAACACCAAAATAATGGTGACTCTATTGGGGAAACTCTTATTCTCCAAATGTAGATACAAAATGCAAAGTTAAATGGTGATGTGAATTTGAACATCTTATTCAGAAACTAACAAATTCTTGAACTTGGTAAATGAATTGAGTGCAACAAAGATTGAAGGATTTGATCATGACTCCATTGTGGAAGATAGCCCAGAATGTATTCTATTTGTGAAGAAACTTCATCTCATTTTAAGTTTATTCCTTTGAAAGGAGGTGGTGACTATGATTTAGAGAGCCTGATAAAGCATACATCAAATTGTCAGATCTACAGTTTTAAAGATAAAGGATAGTCAGTCGCTACAAAATACCAGGTACTCTCATAGAATTTAAAGAAATTAGAGCATATTATGGGTAAATCAAGATAAATTTACAATTCTTGAGATGTAAATGATTCCCTAATAGTTGAACTAGCACTAGATGATTGAATACTAATGAATATTTAGCATACCTTTTGTGTATAAGCTAAAATTTGTGCATTATGATGAAAGGAGTATGTTATATTGTTAGATCTTAGGAATCATTTATAGGGAATATATGTGCTAGAGGATTAGGATCACAATTCCAAAAGGAATTGATGTAATATTGTATAATTGCACAGTTTATTTTAAATTCATTTCCAAGTACTAAGGATGAGTTGTTAATTTATGCAATCTAGTGTAAATAGTGATAAAAGCATGTGTAGTGAACAATCCTTGTCCCACCAAGGCAATTTCAATACTGGTAGGTACATGGCCCTAAACTTTGAAAATATTTTGGGTTACCCAAATATTGTACCACCCAAGACCAAGGAAAAAATACCAAAGTTTAGTGGTGAGAGGGTCTAGAATTTGCTGATGTGATGGGAGATTATGAGAGATTTTGAAGCTGTAGTTATGAAACTATTTGTTCAATCCCTGAAAGAAGACACAAGAGACTGGTTCTCTTTCTTTCCAATGTCTTTTGTACATTTTTGGAGTGAACATAAGGCAATCTTCATGGAGTGGTTTGGTGAAAGGATAAATCCAAGTGTTGCAAGGAAGAATTTAATAGAGATATCCATGAATAAGGAAGAGTTGGTCCCTACTTTCAACCTTAGATTTGCAAAGGTTATAAGAAATATCATTTAAGACATGAGACCAAATGATGTAGAAGGTTTGGTTGTGTATTTAGGATCATTTGATAGTATTATGGGCTTCTTGTTGAGAGATAAAGAGCCTACTACTTTACAACAAGCTTACCAAGATGCTATGAATATTGAGAACAATTTGAAATAATCGATCATGAGGGGACCTGTGACTGCTAGTATGAATGACTCTAATAGAATTCAAACTATTGAGCAAAAACAATCAGGAAGTAAAAGTGTTTGTTGAGAAAAAGATCCCTTAGAGGTCATATTTGCAGTACTTCCACAAGATGTAGAATAGGAGCAAGCATCAACCTCACATCAACAAGGATTGGGAAGGGTTGACTTAGTATTCTCTGTCAGAGAGTTGTATGAAATGAAAGGAAATGTAAATGAATCACCATATGACTTGTTTTCAATATTCCGAGATGTTTTGATGAAGATACCCAAGAGATTCAAATCTAATTACTCAATTTGCATTGATTTGCTTTGTGAATTCTATAAATCAGGATTAAGCAAACTGCCTAAGAATTTGAAGCCCCATAGTCTTGATAAGGTAGTGGATTGGATAAGTGTTATGGAAGAAATTAGGAATAGTTATATGCCACATGTTGTTTCCTGAAATGTGGGTAATAAGAGAATTAAAGGCTAAGGTTGATAGATCAAGAAGATGCATCAAAATGTGGATAGTTAGTAGATGACTTTTGTCATTTCACAAATAATCTAGATGTAGGCTCAAATAGTAGTAATGAAGATGAAGAGACAAAGTATGAGGATAAGAAAATAGTACCTAATTTTCTTCCTTCAGATGTCATAGTCTATGAGAAAACACAAGAGGTACAGGGTGAAACTTCACATGTTGATCTAGTCAGGAATAGTGATGCACATATCAGTGATGGAGATGTACCTAATCTCAATTGTACGAAACAACTGAGGAATTAAATAGATGAGATTGAGTCTGGTTGATCTTCTATTGAATATAATTCTTCTTATGAAATGGAGGTGGAGTCCTTTCCTACAAGTAGGGGTATGTTAATAGCCTTGAAGGGGTGTGTTTCCTAGGCAGTGAGCAATTCTCTTCATGTGAAGAATTTTTTGAATGCGGATCAATTGTCATGAATGCAGCAGATGAAGAGGATATTGATATTGTTTCTCTCTACTTTTCAAGTGATTACATTTATTTTTAATGCACTAATAATCAAAGAGATTAGGATCCTAACATTGAAGAGGGAGGGGTACATGTGACCACTATGAAGGTGTGCGAAAATCCCTTATTTTATGAACCATTGTTGTTGGGTGAGGTTACCAATGACGATCCCTACTGGTGCAAGAGCAATCCACTTTTTGTGCAAAATCCCAATGAGTCTCTAGTAGATACTTGTGGACATACTAGAATTGATGCAAGTTAGACAAGAACAGGTGAGTGCCTAGATGGCATTGAGGTTTATAATCTTCTCTTTGGAGATGGTAATGTTGAAGCATTGATATCCCATTCACATGGAGAATACAATGGTATAAATGTTGTTGAATAGGGTGGTGATGCACATAATGGTAGGTATGAAGTTGGAACTATCATTTCCCATGATGGTGATTGTAGATACAATACTACTATTAATGAAAATATCAAGCACAAGGCAAAGGTTGTTCATTATGATGAAACAAGGGTGGATGAATATCTACACATCCCTATAGATTTTGGTGATTATGGTAAGGTGACCACTAAAGTAATATCTACACCTACAAATGGAAATGAAGCACATATTAGTGAAGGAGAAGGCTTAGTTCTTGACCATAAGGAGAAAAAATTTGTAGAATCCTCAAATCATATGGGTAGCATAGAATCTTTTGATTGGTATGAAGAGCTATTAGATGATATAAACAATAGTGAATGTGCTAATGATCAATATGAGGTGGCTTTCAAGTGTTACCTTGTTGATACCCCATATCTTCTTGATTTGATCATGGAACTATTCCCATTAAGTGGATATAACCTTGGTATTGAAGAAAAATTAAATGTTGATTCATTTGAACAAGAAAATGTATACTCAGTCTTGGGTCATGATCTCCAACTCATGCAAGTTCTTGAATTTGAGTCTTTTTATTTTGATATATTTGAGGATTGCCTACATAATGTGAGTCAGAATAGTTGCACCATCCGGAAACTAGAAATATAGGAGGGGTATCAATACAAGATTCATGATAGAGACAAAGAAATGGAATATGAATATTTCATTTCTCCAATGCAACCAAAGGAGACCATGTCAAAATGGGATTATGGGCAAGACTGTTTCAAAGGAATGGTGGGTCATGTTGGTTGTAATGAAGTTGATGGTGCAAAAGTACTTGGATCAATGAAAGATCCATTTCCAATAGAGAAAGAAAAAATATTTGACAGAGGAAAGAACTATGCCTATGTTTTGGGGCCAAGGGACTCCTATTTGAGGAGTGAACCCAATTGGGTGAAAAGGCTTCTCAAGGAAACAAATTGCATTGTATATTTTGTTAATAATGTATATAGGTTGGTTTGGTGTGTCTGCTTTTTGTTGTGTCTGCTTGCCTTGTCTAGGTAAGCTCTTGGGTTTTTTTTTTCTATCCTGGTCTACTTCAACTAAAGATCTATATTCTCGCTATACCTGCTAAGGGTATACGTCCCCAAGCATGAACCACTGATGGAGCTCCCCAAAAATTTGCAATTTATGAGTAGCACATGGACTTAATCAACATATAAAGCCCTTGTCCCCATGGTTTGGATAGAGTTTTGGCTTAGGAAACCCTCTGTTCTTCTAATTTCACATTGACTTTCCCTGCTAGTTTCCCATTTTCCAAGTTTTCACTCAAGCCATCATATGTGTTTGGCCACTGGCCCCTTTGGTTTAGAGCGTCAATCATCCTGATTGTCATCCACTTTGATGTTTTCCTAATGTTGGGTCAATAAATATTTTCCTAAATGACTTAAGCTTAAGTCATTCATCCTCGAGGGTTAAACCATCATTGTCCTAACAATGGCTCAATATTTAATGCTAGATTTGTTGTATGTGTAGGTTTATGGATATGTGACCATGTGAAATTATCTTGTCTATAGCCCACTAGATAACGGATGTTGAATGTCGGTTAGTTACATAGTATGAGGATCATGAGATGAGGATGCATGTCCTTATACATATGTGGGTCCCGGTCTCTACTAATGAGCTTACCACCTATGGCTCCAAACTAACAATGAAGATCATGCATGAGGAATAATCTCTACCATTCCCCACTAGCTCACAGGGAAAGATGAATGCTCATTAAAGGATGCAAGATTGGTGAGATCTTGACATGTGGATTAATCCACCAGTTAGCGAAATGGGTGAGATCCGCCAATGGGTTAGGTGTCATCTTGTTTGGATTAATGCTATTGGCTAGAGATGGACAAGCAAAGAACTATTCAAACCAAAACTCAGTCAGCTTAATGTGAGCCATTTGATCTACCATCTCATAAAAGGATAAATGAATGACATTTAAAATCAATAAACATGCACATGATAGACATTTAGTTCTCCAATTAGCAAGCATTAATGGTATGCTCTTTGTGGGAGTGGTCAAATTGATCTTCGTGCATGGTGAGACTTAATTGCTAGTAATCATGATGCATGATATGTATATTTCCATGCACTTGGGAAATAAATGGTGATAATATGCACACCAACAAATTTCCACCATTTCAAGTGTGTGTTTTATTTGGGAATTGATGGTTGTCATCATCATGTTGCTCGATGAATATAGGATGAATGACTGCTAATTTCATCACTTGCATTCAACATTTAGTAATTATCTCAATTTGATTTGAGTGAATAGTGTTCAATCGTAAGATCAAGAAGATCCCAAGCATCAAAATGAGTAAGTATGCTACTATTAGAGTCCCAATTAGGAGGTCCCCAAGGTTCAGTGCGAAGAAGGAGCAGGGTAGTGTCAATGATCAGGAATGCAACGTACCTGAACATGCTCTAGTTACAGAGGAGAAGGTTCCTGCTAATAAATATACACTTGTCCCTATTAGGTGTCACAAAAGGCTATTGCACCAAAGTGTTTCCACTGGGAAGAGAGGAGAAAAAGGAAAATAGCCTACCCTAGTTGCATCCATAGTTTTGAGGAGGGTAAGGTATGCACATGGTTTGTATAGGCAAGAAAATTCTCCAATTACAATCATAGATAGTTATTCAGAGAGCACTACAAAGATAGACACGAGCTATCAACAGTATCTCATGATGCAAACTCTAATTTCTGCCCCATGAATGAAGGTTCTATCAATCATGCCAATATCTATGTGGAATTTGAGTGGGCATGATGGCTCTCTAATAGTAAAGGACAAGAACCAAGAAGGAGATGAATTTTCCTCTCCTATTGTTGCCACAACATAGAGTGGGAATGTCTACCATGGCTCTAGTGCTAGTGTTGGTCCTATGTAATGGAATTTCTTTCTGGGTTGGTGATTTTTGTTATGAAGATGAAAGTATGTGCTGGATATTCTCATATTTTGGCATTGGTAAGTTTTATGTTGAATGTGGGTAATTGAAGTTTTCTTTTGTAATGATTGTGCTAATTTTGGATGTGGGTTGATGGGTTACTGGTTACTTTTGGTGGTATTAGCAAATTTTGATGGTTACACATTTTTCCTCCCCTTTTGGGTGAATGATTGTAGATTGTGTTTTTGGGGAATTTTGAAATGAAATACAAATTATTGTGAAATGATATTGATAGAGCCCCCAAAATTATTTATAATTTAAGGTCCTTTTGTGCTTGGTAGTAACATGTCACATCTCAACCATAGGTAGGGTTTAGGGTTTTACCTCGACAACCTTGCTCTCAATTTCTCCATGGAAAATTCTTGGGTGTTTTAATTTTTTGTTGACTTATTTTAATTGATTGTTGATGATGTAAGTTCTATTATTAGCCATCGTTATGTGTTCCTTATCAGCCCCTTTGCTTAGGTTATTCAGTCACTTTGAGCCACAAATAATGTTAATCTTCCCAAAGTCATTTTTTAAAATTGTGTTCATAAGTGACTTAAGTCTAAGTCATTGATCTCCATAGGTAAACTCTCGTCGGCCTAGTCAAGGTGCTCTTTTATGACAAATTTTGTTGCATGTGTAGGTTTTAGTGTTACTAGATTATGGGATTTAATCTAAGCCACTCCCCACTAGATCACACATCCTAAGTGATGATAGTTTAATTGCTACAAGACCAATGAGATATTGACATGTGTTTGATTGGGTGTGTAGACCTAGCTATTGTGTTTCATTCCAACGCTCGAGGTTTTAGGATCAACAATGATGATTGAAAGATGAAAGATGATCACCACTATTCCTTGCTAGCTTGTCGAGATAAGATGTAGATTCGTTAAAAGCAACTTTTCTCTTGAGAAGCTACCATGTATGTTCTACGACTATTGGTAGGTGGAGCCCACAAGTACATGAAGAAGGCCCATTTGGCATGTTTCTACTGGCCATTTTTCCAAGCTAGAACAACGATGTAAATTCAAATGTCATTGACTCAATCTAAGTCATTCGAGATGGCCATCTAAGTTGAAGATTGACGATGTATATTCAAAGTTGTGAATTACGCCCATTGCAATTGTTTCACTTCATGTAAGTGGCCTATAATGGCAGAGGTGACCCATAAAATTATTCAATTCCTTCCAAAATTTGTGTATATAGTTAGTTCTTGCATATTTGGGATTTGAGGATGTGTCTAGAGTGATGCAAAGAACTGAAAGAAGTTATTTACAGAGTTCATCCTGATTGGCATTACCTAGGGTTCATTACAGTTGAAAGCCCTAAGTACAAAAAATGTAGTTTTATGCTTTTTTCAATTTTCTAAATTAGGGCTCACTTTCAATTTTCTTTTAGATGATTGTTTTATTTCGTTAATTTTGTTACTTAGAGTTAGGGTTAGTTTTTTCTTAATAAAAGGTCGTAACCCTAGAAAATCATCTCGAATTAGCACTCACCTTGAGTCATAGATTTCAATTAGGAGGTTAGTAGTAAATTTTTTTTTTGTTAGAACCCTGGTATATATAAAATTCATCACTCCCAAAGTACAAATTTCCACCTCTTCAACCCAGCCCATAACACTCTCCCAGTATGTAATCAACTTGTTGCCCTCTTCTAAAAATATGAAACTAGAAGCAAAGGTCTTATTCTATGGCCCTACTACGAGAGAAGGAGTGATTGAAAAATAGTGCTTCATAAAAGATGTTGAAGTTCCTTATACTATATGGAAGCTTTTTCAGCATTGGTTTGGGATCAAGAACATTGGAGCCCCTCTATGTAATCCTTGGAGGTTAGATATGGGAAAGTCAATTGTTCCCAACATGTATATGGATGTTGATATTTTGAAAGATATTTCCTCAAGGTATGACCTGATTTCTAGGGTGGTCAGGACATTTAATAGGATAGACATGGTAAAGAAAACAAGTAAGGAGATTGAAGATATTTTTGACTTGCATGAGTAGAGTTAGGATATGGTTCCTTTGGATATGGATGACATTAGGAAGGAACACAATAACACCAAGGTGTTCATCAGGACAAGGATGTTTCCTATGCATACTGCAATGACTGGCACTAGGAAACACAAGAGGAGAATCAAGATTGGTGAGAAGGAGATTAAGACCTTCTCAATGAGTTATTTTGTGAGTTATTTCAAGAAGATTGTTTATTCCTTGTTCTAGATCATTAGTTTTTCTCCACCTGACACATTGCAGAAAGAATACAACTTTTTGGCCATAGATTTGCAACACCCAGAGTATAGCATAGTCTATGATTATGGTGCTTATCTGGAAAAACATATTCACAAAGGTTTGGTTGCGTTGAAGGAAGGGAAACAATGGGTAAATTTTTGGTGGTATTCACTATTAATGCAAATGTTCTTGCATAAAGGGTAGAAGATCTTTGACAAGGATATAACTTTGAGAAGGAAGGAGGAAGGTGTTGATTTTCCTATTTAGTGTTGGACCTGAATTCTGGATAAGGATGACAAGAAATACAATTTTGTGATGTTTCAAAATTATTTTTCATTAAGAAAAAGGAGGTCCCTGATATATGAGCCACCAAAAATTCCCAAAGAAATTCATGAGTTCTTGAGACCCATGGAGATGAGGCTAGACTTGAACTTGGGTCATAATTGGGGAGACTTGATTTTATATCCTCACAAAACAATTTTTAGAAAATATGGAAATGGTCTAGATCCATATGTCTCACCAAGAGATGAACCTTTAAGGATAGAATTCCTTGAAATCATGAGGAAATTAGGAGCTTCATAGACAATGCATCTACTTGATACAACAAGGAAAGGGTCATTCTTTCCAAAGTGGACAACATTTACTAATTATGTTCTCATGAAAGGGGCATGGAAGCAATTAGTACATCTTTTGGCACCTTATAAGTTGGAGACTATGCACACATTGAATCATGATCTTGAGGGCTTTATTACCAAATTGAAAGTGGATAAGAAGTTGATTAATTTTGTGCATATCTTTGATTATTCTAAAGATGTAATTAGGAATATTTTTATCTTTCAAGAACGAGATGAAAGGAAAGCTAAATCTATTGCTTATAGGAAGATGGTAGAAGAAAAATGGAAGAAGGATCCCTAATATGATCCTTTTCCAAACACACCTGATGAATTTGGAAAAGTCATGCACGTTATGGAAAATTTTGAAAATGTAGTTGGTATGTTGAGAGAACAACGTGAAGTAATAAACAAAGGAAAAGAAATAATGGTTGAAGAAGATATTGCAATGACATTGGAAGAAAGGCCTACATACCGGCCACCCAAGTAATCGAGAATCTACTCCAAGAGGAATAAATTAATTGATGAAGAACAAAGCTTGCCAACCGCTATCACTTCTGAAGGGCCAAAGGTAGATTCTCCTGAGAGTTCATGGCCACCACCTCTAAGATAGTTTCCTTTATCTATAATTGACCTTGATTCACCCTCTTGAAGTCTTATTCCTCCTAAGCACCCACCTCTAAAGAAGCAAAGAACTGAGGCAAGAGGAGTGGTTGAATATACTGATAGAGATGAAGATGACATATATATCACTCCTGAGGATATGCAGCAAGGAATGCCTCCCCCTATAGGGGAAATCGCCTTGAGCTCAAGAAAAAGTAGTCTTAGGTTGGGAAAGCTTGACATCAGTGGTTTAAATTGTGGAGATGACCCGAGAATAGAAGCTTGTAAGGAGTTTATAGAAGATGAGTCCTTTATTGTGACATCTGCATTCAAAGATTTCTAGTGGAGATCCAAAGCTGCAGAATATGCAGAGTAGGTGGCTACTGAAAGGAGTTTGCATCCAAAGTTTCCTAAGAATTTCATCTAGGCCAATGTGAGGAGTATTATGAAAAATTAATTTCAAAAGATTACTGCCCAGGATGGCAGAGAACTTGTAAAGAAGTGTGGTATGTTATTGCTACCAGAATGGAACATCAACTGATGCTATAGTCTTAGATTCTATAAGGAGGGTTGAAATGCCTCTAGTGTAGATAGAAGAAGAGTTGGAAATGACACTTCAAGGATTTTTATTTAGTGAAAAGTGGGATAAACTAGCAATCTAGTCATTTTCCATGGGATCCAGGAAACCAGTGGTTGTCAAGCCATCAGATTTTAGTGGACAACTACTTGTGAAGAGGGTTGATGATACCCAAAATTTGGAAGCAGTTGGCATGGCTATTAATGTTGCTACATTTACTAAAGCAACTGTTGAAAATATTACCCTTGAAAGGGATGACTTTAAGAACAAGTACCACAAGCTACTCAGTGAGTATGATAATAGTCAGTAGAGGGTAGTTGTATTAGAAATAGAGTTAGAATTCTATAAACAATGGGGAGAAATGCAAAGAGAACAGGGCTAGGCTAGCTCAAGTTATCAACCTCAATCACCTCCAATTGCATCCCCGTGACCTTTACCTCATGGTTAAACTTTACCAATGGTTCCATAAAGTTTGGGACAAGAGTCACTTTCAATAGAATAATTTAGCAAATCAGATCCTATCTCATAAAGTGAACCTATGAGGCAACAACTTCTTCTGGAAGTTCAGACATATAAGAAGTTGTTGGAAAAGGCTCCGAATATAATGTATGAAATATATCAAATAATGTTCATACTTTCTTGAAGCATATGAATGAGAAGATCCAGACCAAACTGAATAGTGTGCATTAAAATTATGCCCTAATGATGCAAGTAATAGGGTTGTCCCAAAGAGATAATGAGTTGGCCATGCCAATCTTAAACAAGTGGATCCCAAGAGTTGAGAGGTTAAAGTTGATAGTAGTTGGAGCTAGCTAGCATGAATATAAGTACCCTAATGTGCTTTGAAAAAATACAGTTGTGTGTGAACTAAGTGAGGAAAATTTTCAAGGATACATTGCCTCACTGGAGAAAAATATAAGATAATTAAGGACTCATTATGATCTAGCAGATTTCTCACCATTGCTAGATATTTAGCTCACTAATGTTGAATTGAAAGCATTGGAAGTATGGAAAAGGGAGATGGACAAAGTTATTGACTCCCAGGTGAATGAAATTTGTAAGGAAGTTGATATCAACACCTTTAATGACACTTTGGGAAAGTTGACATTTATTATCAGCTTTGTAGGAGGATTTTGAAAAGGAATCCAAGTCTGTAATAACAAAGTATTCCCCATACATGAAGACATTAGATAAAATCATCAATTTCAACTAGCCATATGATGAAGAATATGAAGAATGGGGAATGGTATTGGTTGGGTGATTTGGTTGGTAAACATGGATGTGAAACATATAATTGGTCAAGTATTATACAAGTCTAGCCTTAGAAGTTACAATGTATAAGATATATGTTTGATAGGTTATTATCAGTTGTTGATGATGTGGAATGCTAACTGAGATGTTGATTTATATTTTATTTGCATCATTTTTTCATTTTTCTCAATGAAGTGGATGTGTTATAATGAAGAAGATTATTCTTTTCGATATATGCTTTTTGGAAGGAAAATTTGCTCCTTACTACGAATGTAAATAAACTTTTTCTCATGTATATTTCCTCCATTTTGAAGAATGCAAATATAACTGAATTAGGGAATATTTCTTATAGCGGTCCAATTAGAATGTGACATGTACATCTAGTCTGAAGCTTGTGTTTGCTCCCTTATTTTATAAAAGGGAATTTAGGGCCATTTATGTGGGTCTTTTATTGAATTTTAGAACGAAATTGTGAAAATTAAGAACACGGAGTGAATATGCTAAGTCTTTGTCTAATTATTTGAGTCTAAATAGAAAATTTTGTCAAATGTATGGTTTCTAAGCATATATGAATTATAATGGATATTTTCCAAGTCTATAGTCTCTCCATTTTGATTTTGTACTTGAATTATTAATGAAAATTATAATAAGAGATCAGTTCATTAATTTTCACCACTTGATACTTTGATATATGTTTTTGTTTTAGCTTTGTTTCATAGAACGAGATAAAATTCTTTAATCAAATCATGAATTCATGTGCAGTGTCATTGAATTTGATAAGTAGTCTTCATAATTTGGTTACAGATTTTTGAATTGTAAAGTAGTATCACTTAGATCATGGGTGTTCATAATTAAATATACCTTATATTTCAATTTTCTCAGACTCCTACCCCATATATAATGGCACTGATCTTAACCCCTTTAATTCTTTCTCATGGTTCTAGTTACCCAACTTGAGAACAATCTTTTAAATAATCATTAATCTATCTTTAATATTTTGTACTTTGTGTTGTTTTATATTCTCAACTTAAGATGCATAATTAACTCAACGAATTTCCAACTTCTTGAGTAATTTCATCTGATTAGTCATTGTTGAGAATATACCTACTTGAATTTGCAATGTATACATGAATTGTCTAAAAGATTTGTATAATGTACATTGTGGGACCACCCTCCTAGGTTTTGCAGAGCCCAAAGTGTAGGAGATAAAGCAATTGATGCTATATCTCATTCATTGGCCACTTGTCTTGAAGGTATTCAAAAATTGAGTTTCAAAAACTCATAGGTAGTTGTTTAGACCTAATTGGTTCATTGAAAATAACCAACATAATGGTGAATCTACTGGGGAAGTAAGCTTTACAATTATTAGTTCTCCAGAATGCCTTATCACAGCTCACTATGTTATATGGTGATATTTACTTATAGAGTTGATCAATTAAAAGCATCTACTAAGTTTAGCTCAAATATTTGTAAAATATTTCACCTAGGCTCTTAATAGGTTTCTTTCCCATTATTTTCCAAAGCTTGCATTCAAAATGCATATAAATGCATGTCATATGTGTCAAAGTTTATCTCGAGCTAAAATTTCTATTGAAATTTTCATTGAGAATAAAAAAATTGCTCCTAATTTTTCACAAGGAATTTGGTTGGTGACTCTAACATCTCTGCACCAGTGTGAGCCAGTGTTTAAGGATATTGAAAAAGTAAAAAATAAAATTATCAAGAAATGAAAGAGGGCAACGAACGTAAAGAAGACTCAAGTTCAAATGAGAGGAACACAAGGCCACATTAAGAAGCATCTAGACCAGAAGATGGAAGGTGAATTATCTAAGAACATGAGCATATGTGGGAAATGGATAAAAGAAAAAGATGTAGGAAAAGGTAATTCTACTCCTCATCCCACCCCTAAACATGAAATGAATTCTAATTCTAGTTTAGAATGTTAAATGAATTTACTGGAGTTTAGTGATAATAATTCTAATCAGAGGGGGGAAGTTTTTATGAACTCTATTATAAATGAGTACTCTTCAAATCAAGGCATGCAAGTCATGAAGAGGAGAGAAAATGATATAATAGAAAGGGATAGAATACAAAAAGATAATATTAGTGCAAGGTGTACTAGAGCTGAAGGATATATCACCCCAAATTCCTATATATATACCCCTATCCCTCCTAATTTTTTAACTGATGAAGAATATTCTCATAATGCTACTCCCCACCAAGTTGATACTACAGTAGTATATGATAGAGAGTCTACCTTACTAGATGAAGAAGTGTTGAATTAC
>VDFB02041340.1:0-19735 GCA_007258455.2 Sequoia sempervirens
AACCAACACCTAAAGGAGGTTCAAGGATTATGCGGATAGAAAACTATATGATATGTTATATGTTAAGAGTAAGCAAATTTCAGTTGCATGTGGTTTAATTAAACAATTAATAATAACACTCAAATGGAAATAGAATGTCTTCATGGAGTTGTCAAATCTATTTATCTAGCTTTTATGTGACAAGTGAGATTTTGGAGGCTTTTACTTGATATTTTGAGGCTTTTACCTAATGTTTTGAGGCTTTTATCATTAAATGAAAAATGGTTTAATGTTAAATCAATATTTATTAGAACCTAGCCAACCATCCTGGTTGGTGGAGGGAGCAATGAACTTAGGCATTGATTTGCAAGTCCCAAAACAACAGGATAGTTATAGTTTCCCATCACCACCACCTGCAATTGACCTTTCTCAAGTTGTGCATTATTATGCTTCTTCTTGAAATTTAGATTTATGAGGCAATCAAGATGTAGCAGAGGACTCACAGGCAGTGGAGGAGAACATTACCTCACAGCTGGATGAGACAGAACAAACATAAATAGTTCCGCACATCAACAAGTTCCTCAAGTTGCATTTGCAGACTGTCCATCAAAAGAAATCCAAAGGTGGTGCAATTCAGTTGAGCAGATAGTCTAAACTATTGACAGTAGATGACTACATGAAGTTGTTAATGGAGCAAGAGCAAAGGAAGAAAGAGGTTGAAGAGCTAAAAGCCAGAAAGAGACAAGAAAACAAGGAGAAAAAGGCAACAAGAATTGTGGTAGTGGAGTTGAAGGAGATTGCCAGAATTGAGGAGATACTGCGAAAAGAAAAAGAGTAGCAAAGATTACAATAGAAGAAGGATAGAGATGCCAAAAAGGAGCAAGAGAGGATTTAGAAGGAACAAGACCAAAAGGAAAAAAAGATTGAGGAGGCGTAGAGGGCTTTACAAAGAGAGAGGCAGTTAAGGACCCTTTCTAATTTGTTGTCCCAAAGTAATGGAGTGTTCTGTGATACTACCACTCGAGATGTATAGATGTGTTCACCACTGCCCCCAACACATGTCACTTGCACTCAGTTTTCCAGTGCAAATCCTAGTCATGTAAGCATCACTCCTCATCGGTTGGAAGGGGATGAGAACATTGCGAGTGGAACCCCAAGCAACCAACAACCATTTCCCTATCACAATAGCTAGATGCAAAAAATTTCTTTGTTTTCATATGCAATTCAAGTTTCAGACAGTTTACAAGTTTTGATATATACAAATGCACCCTAATTGTTGACAGTTTCAAATTTATGATAAGTATAGATGCAGTGTTATTGTTTTGATTTGTAATGTATTCTCATCAAATTGCAATGTGTGTTGTATTTAATTTTCAATGTGTGTTATTGTTTTGATTTGCAATGAATGATTCTTGGTTGACACTTTCTCATTTTTAGTTTATATTTTTGATTTAATTTTCCACATGGGACGACGCGATTAGTTGGTCTGAAAAAAAATTCCCAAAAAGACCATGTGATTGAAACATTCTCGGTTGGAATGCCAGTTGCTATGTGGCACAACATGCAAAGTGGTGTGCCTTGCCACATTTGCACCTTTCACTCCACCACCCTTACAATCCACTACATCACATTAATCACTTGTCACCCCTTGCTATACTTGTCTACAATCCTGTTTAATGCATGATGCTTCTTGCTAGCTCCACGACATCCCACATAAACTTCAAGCCAACTTGCATTCAATGCTCCCAGTGCCTTGCACAACTTGCCAACTTTAGAGACTTTCAATCTAGCATCTTCTCAAATTTTCTTCACTTTGATGCCATAATGTGCTCGCTTAAGGTCTTTGCAAGTTCCAAACAATGACCATAACATGTGATGAGTGTCCCTTCCAGCTTCTTTATATTGTTACATATACATATATGTGCATCTTTATGCATATGTATAGACATATACATATACATATACATATGCATATGTATATGTTTATATGTATACGTATATACATATACATATACATATACATATATGTACATATATCTATTTTGTTTTTGCTCTTCAATTCAGTCATGCAACTATTGTAACTTTTTAGGTGCCATCAAGATTAATTTGGGGGTTTTATCTTTTTCAAAGGTTCTGCTTCATCTTCAATTCAGTCATACATCTATTGTAACTAGTGCATGCATGTATGTATAAGTATATACCTCTTTATACATATCTATTTTACTGTTGTGATTCAATTTAGTCATGAAAAAGAATGCATGTAAGCAATTGTATATACATATACATGTATATCTATACATATATACATATACATATATTTATTTTGCTACAAATTTTCATTTTAGTAACAAATAATATTGTTGGTTGTTTCGATGCCATAGATAAATTTGGGGGTGTTCTCTTTTCATAGATTCTATTTCATCAATTCATAAATATTCTTGGTAAGAAAAAGAATTCATGTAAGCAATCCTATATACATATATGTATATGTATACATATAAACATACACATACATATACAAATATTAAATATTATTATACTAAAGAGATAATACATTATTATATTTTAATTTTGTATGATATAATTTTAATTTATTTTTAAAAGAGAGAGAGAGAAAGACCAAAATTATTTAAAAAGGAATAATATTAGATAAAATAAAAAGAAAAACCTAAATTTTGTTTTCTCCCTTTGTCATGTGTGCTTTTCCATTACTGTCACATATTGCATGCATGAGAATCATGGTAGCATGTTGGAATTTTTTTTGAAATTTGGCTTTGCACCTGTCAATTGCTTCTTCTTTTTGTTTTTGGGAGGACACGTTCCAAGGGCATGAACTCTTATTGCATGGCATTGGATGTAGAATATGGTTTTCCTTCAGTGCTAATTCATCATTGCCTATCATTCATGCTCTAGAACTCCATTGAACAAGAAACACATTTGCAGAAAAAAGTGTGTTTGACCTTTTATTTAGATTGAATTCTCAAGGATCTAAACCGGGGACAAAACAGAAAAATAAATTAATGGAAAACCAAGCTAGTAGATTGGGTTTAAGGTTGGTGTTGTTGGTATTGATTTGCATTTTAGCATTTTATGTTAGGAGACCTCTACTAGATTCTCTCAGCCATTTTAATGGAGGTTAGAAGAAGAACTATGATGCCAAGGTCGTGAAGGATGGTAGAATTTTCTAACCTCATATTTTAGCATCTATTTGCTTCTTCTTCCTTATTTCTTTTATTTTTGTTGTGTTGAAGTTTTTTTAGATTTGAAAGATTTTTGTTTAAAATTCTATTTTGGATCTGGGTATTTGATAAGAGTATCTGTTTTTCCTTTTATATGTTAAAAAACTTTATTTTTTTAAGTCAATACTTGATTCCTCCTAGATTATATTTATATTATCTTCATGTTCTTCAATAATTTCAAAACTTTATTAGTGATTCATTGGGTGGTTGTTTCATATACATATATATGCATATATATATATACATATGCATATACATATACAAATACATATACATATACATATGCACATACATATACATATATATACATATACACATACACATATACATATACATAATATTGTTGGTTGTTTCAGTGCCATAGATAAATTTGGGGGTGTTCTCTTTTTCATGGGCTCCACTTCATCAATTCAGTCATGTAAATATGTATCTATATGCTATACAATTATGTTCTCTTATTCTTCAATTTAGTCATATAAATATTGTTGTTTTATTCATGTGTCACTCCATGTGGACTGTCAAAAATTGGATGTGCACGTTTTGACTCTTCTCCCCTATAGAGTCATGGCTATTTTTGCATTCAGTAATGAATTAGGGAGACTTGATTTTATGAACACTCATCTAATGGTAACCTATGTTGCACTTGCCCACAATTCCATTTGAATTGTGAAGTATTGCATAAGGAACCATTAAAGTCCTTCACAAAACCAAGTCCCCTAAGTGATTCAAATATATATGCATATAGACAATGTGAAAGTGATTCAAATAGTTGCAAACTCAAAGAGATGAATTGCAAACTCAAAGGGATGTGCATTAAACAAAAATGTACATAAGAATAGGAAGGGGTGGTGAGAGATTAATGTGAGGCAGTGGAGTGAAAGGGTGGCCAACTTGTACAATTCAATGGTGCCATAGATAATTTTGGCACTGTACTTCAAGTAGGAGATGGCATTGCTCGTATTCATGGTCTTGATAAAGTAATGGCAGGGGAATTAGTAGAATTTGTAGATGGCACAGTAGCTATTGCCCTAAATCTAGAATCAGATAATGTTGGAGCTGTATTAATGGGTGATGGCTTGATGATACAAGAGGGCAGTTCCGTGAGAGCAACAGGAAAAATTGCTCAGATACCATCAAAACAATTTCATTGTCTCCTGAAGTATTATAATTATACACTATGTAGAAGTAATGTCAGCAGCAAATGGTGAACGTCTTTTTGTACCTTTAAATCCACAAGCACCGGCAGAAGACCAAGAAACCGCTTGCCCCCGTGTATCTGTAACAGTAACAATGGTATTGCGAAAACTTGCTCGAACATAAATAACTCCTTTCAGTATTCGATGTTTAGTTTTACGTGGCAAAAATCTTCTTGTAGCTCTACGTGGCACATATTTTCTTCTAGTTTTTGACACAATTTTTTTTGTATTTTTTGACACAACACAAATCTTCTTATAATTTTTGATAAATTTTTATATTTCAATTAGTAAAAAAAAAAAAATAGAATATATATATAATGATTCTAATATAATATATAGAATCATTTATAATATAAGAAATATATATATTTCTTATATTATAATAATTCTAAATTGGCTGCCAAAATTTCTTTTAGAATTCATATCTTGATATAGAATAGTAATACAAATTATCCCTGTTTTTGTTTATGCCTCGGATTGTAACAAATTACAAGAAGGCGTTTCCGTCTACGAATTAGGCGGCACTTTTCACAAATTTTGCGAACAGAAGCACGGATTTTCATATTTGTGGTCCTTTATTTAATGCTAAAATCTTGTTCTTTTTTATAGATTTAATGGGCCTCAATATTGATCGGTAGCAGATATAAAGTCATCGTCATCATTTCGTTTGATGGGATGTCTATATATTATACGTCCTTTGCTTAAATCGTAAACAGATAATTCAACTCTCACTCTATCTCCCGGTACTACTCGTATTGTTCGATATCTCATTTTACCTGATACAACCGTTAAAACCTCGAAATCGTTATCTAGGTGGACTAAAAACATACCATTAGGATATGCTATGGTAACTACGCCGTCAACAACGACAAAATTCTTTTTGGTACCCATTTTGAACTAGACTCCTATTTTTTTGTAGTGATTATTTTTTTGCAGTGATTTCAATTTGAAAAGTAGGGAAAGTTATTAACTATTACATTGATTTCTAAAAGAGGAAAAAAATTTCATTATGTTTAAATAAAAGACATTTAACATAACAAAAAATAAAGAATTTGTTTCTTTTTTTTTATAAATTGAATATTTATTAAATAGCTTTTTTTTGTCAGCCAAATTGCTGACACTGAATAATATTCAGTATTCATGAATATCATGAAGAAACTCTTTTGTCAATATTATTTTGGCGGCATTCCAATATTGGAGGCAAAAATACAAGGCTCTTCAGCTATTTACTTTTTGTTTTGGAGTTACCATAAAATACATAATAATTCCCCTCCTATTTTTTTTTGTCGGGCTTCTCGATCAGTCATTATTCCTTGCGAAGTAGAAAGGATTGCAATTCCCATTCCACCTAAAACTTTAGGAATCTCTCGAGCATTAGAATAGATTCTCAGACCAGGTTTGCTAATGCGCTTTGAAGCGGTTATATATCTCTTTTGCGTCCTTCCCCTAGATTTTGAAGTTAAAACAAAAAAAGATTTTTTACCTTCTCGATGTTCCCTAACATGTTCTATAAAACCTTCTCGTAGAAGAATCCTTGTGATGTTCTCGGTAATAGTAGTAGCTGCCACTCGAACTGTTTTTTTTTTTACCATGTCAGCATTTCTTATATAAGTCATTAGATTAGCAATAGTATCGTTACCCATGACGAACTAATTCTTAGGAATTTACAAGCTCAATATAAAGACATGTTTATCTTTTTTTAGGAATATGCCTGACATTACTTCTACATAGTGTATAATTATAATACTTCAGGAGACAATGAAATTATTTTGGTGAAATTCAATTCTCTTAATTCCTCAGTAACTGAACCAAAAACTCGAGTTCCTCTTGATGTTAGAACCATCAAAACAATTTTAACTTCCATTGTAGACCTTGATGTTAGAACCATCAAAACAATTTTAACTTCCATCATACAAATATTAAAAAAAATTTGTAGTGTGAAAGTTTGTGCAATGATGAATGTAGAAATAGAAGTCTTATCTATCCAAGATATACATGATGTGCATGGATCTAAAAATCCATGGTAGATCATGTATATATCAAATAGATAGAAATATTTCAATGTCTATCACTTTTTGATGAGCACACAATAGTTGCAGGGTTGAATTGATGAAGCATAACCTATGAAAAAGATAACACCCCCAAATTAATCATGGCACCTAAAAATGATACAATAGTTAGAGGATTGAATTGATGTAGCAAAACCTATGCAAAAGATAACCCCTACAAATTAATCAATGGCACCTAAAAAAGATACAATTGTTGTAGGGCTGAATTGACGAAGCATAACCTATAAAAAAGAGAACACCCCCAAATTGATCAATGACACCTTAAAAAGACACAATAGTTAGATGATTGAATTGATGTAGTAGAACCTATGCAAAAGAGAACACCCCCAAATTAATCAATGAAACCTAAAAAAGATACAATAGTTAGAGGATTGAATTTATGTAGGAGAACCTATGCAAAAGATAACCCCCCCAAATTAATCAATGGCACCTAAAAAAGATATAATTGTTGCAGGGCTGAATTGATGAAGCAAAACCTTTAAACAAGAGAACACCCCCAAATTAATAAATGGAACATAAGAAAGCTACAATAAATTTCCATGAGTGAATTGATGTAGCATAACTTATTAAAAATAGAACACCCCCAAATCAATTAATGACACCTAAGAGAGCTACAATAGTTGCATGAGTGAATTGATGTAGTGGAACCTATTGAAAAGATAACACCCCCAAATTAATATATGTATACCTAAAAAATATACAATTGTTGCAGGATTGAATTGATGAAGCATTGTGAAAGTTTGTGCAATGGTGAACACATAAATATAAGTCTTATCTATCCAACATATGCATGATGTGCATGGATCTAAACATCCACGCTAGATCATGTATATCTCAAACATATAGACATGTTTAAATGTCTATACTATTTGATGAATACACAATAGTTGTAGGACTGAATTGATGCAAAAGAGAACACATATAAATTAATCAATGACACCTAAGAAAGATATAATATTTGCATGAGTGAATTGATGTAGTAGAACCTATTAAAAAGAGAACACCCCAAAATTAATCAATGGCACCTAAAAAAGATACAAATGTTGTAGGGTTGAATTGATGAAGCATAACCTATAAAAAAGAGAACACCCCCAAATTAATCAATAGCACATAAGAAAGTTACAATAGCTGCATGAGTGAATTGATGTAGCAGAACCTATTAAAAAGAGAACACCCCCAAATTAATCAATGGCACCTAAGAAACCTACAATAGTTGCGTGAGTGAATTGATGTAGCTGAACCTATTAAAAAGAGAACACCCCCAAATTAATATATGTATACCTAAAAAAGATACATTTTTTGTAGTGATGAACACAAAAAGAGAACACCCCCAAATTAATCAATGGAACATAAGAAAGCTACAATAGTTTCATGAGTGAATTGATGTAGCACAACCTATTAGAAAGAAAACACCCCCAAATTAATTAGTGGCACCTAAGAAAGCTACAATAGTTTCATGAGTGAATTGATGTAGCAGAACCTATTAAAAAGAGAACACCCCCAAATTAATATATGTATACCTAAAAATATACAATTGTTGTAGGACTGAATTGATGAAGCATACCCTATGCAAAATGGAACCCCCCCAAATTAAATAGTGGCTCCTAAAAAAGATAAATTTGTTGGAGGACTAATTTGATGAAGCATAACCTATAAAAAAGAGAACACCCGCAAATGTATCAATGGAACCTACGACATATACAATAGTTGCATGAGTGAATTGATGTAGTAGAACCTATGCAAAAGAGAACACCCCCAAATGTGAATACATGGAGGTTTTCATCACTAAATTTGAATTGGGAATTATTTGGATCTGATTGATGCTTGTTTGGTGAATCTGATTGATTTTGACCATTAATTCTTGAGTTGATTGGTTTGGTGTATTGTTTGCAATTATTTTCATCTTTTTTTTGTGAATAATGGTGACCTTACAACTTGTAAAATTGATGTAGGTGGGATTTTTGAGTTCGGCGTGACTACGTGCGGACCCCACTTGGCGAGATGGGACAAACTCCTGTTGATATGTGTTGTAGGTCTCATGTTTGATGAGACAGGTGGATGCATTTTCTTGTTGGTTTGGTTATGCTACGGTGGGAAACATGGTTGTAATGAGTTAACATTTTGGCCAAAGATGGGACACATTGGTTTGAATTGTGTTGACGTAGAACCTTTATTTTGTTGTGTAGATGTGATTAATGTGTAAGTGACACCTGGATTGGTGCAGAAATCTCCCAATTTGAGTTCAAGCGCATAACAAATAAAAAAGAGAACACCCCCAAATTAATGAATGGCACCTAAAAAAGATACAATTGTTGTAAGACTGAATTGATGAAGCATACATATATACATATACATAGACATACACATATACATAAGGCCTTACATAGTGTAGACACATAAAATGTCTTGATTGATACTATGCATCTGATTCTAATCAACTAATACTGTTTCTTTCTAAATCACTGGAAATTGATCACTTAATTGAATAATCAACATTATTTAATTAAAATCAACAAATTCAACTATTAATCAAATAATTAAATTTATTGGATTAATTCATCCTTCTTCTAACTAATTACTCATCTTATTTAATTAAATCAAATCATTTTATTAAATCCTCTCTTAATCCTCCCGGTATTGGCATGGTGTGATGGTTTATTGGTGGCATTGTTGTTCTTGCCACCAAGGTTCAAACCCCGTTGGGGTGGTATTGTTGAATGGTTGTATCCGGTTCATAGCTCCGGTCAAAAGCGTTTACCCCTTGAATAAAAAAAAAAAAAATCCTCTCTTAATCCTCTCATTTGATTAAAAATCAATCAAATCAAATGTCACATCTCCTAATTCACTCCAATTAATTAATTCTAGATTAATTGATCCTAAATCAGCTTTCCAATCAACATTATCAATTCCTCTAGATTTTAACTCTTCAAGAGTTAAATCAACCATGGTCAACTAACTAGGTTGCACATAAAATCAATTTCTTCTATTTATCTAATTACTTCAATTATCCTCACAAAGGCATATTCTGAGGAGTATTCCTCTCAACCACCTCTAATTCAATTTCCCTCCAAAGGTTTTCAAAAACCTTTCACATCTGCATTTAATTCTCTTACAACCTTTCAAATACTCTTACATCCTCTCAAATCTCATTCAATTCCTCTTACAAAAATTTCAAATTCTCAACCATCAACATTTAATTCTCTTCCATCCTCTACCACTCACACATTTCCCAAAATGTGTTCCACCTTCCTCCAATAGAATTGTGACACTTGACACATTCTCATTGGCTCTCAATTTATCCCACATTCATCAATTTCCTCCATTCTTCAACCCTTGGCTTCTATAAATAGAGGCATCATTTTCATAATATGGATCCACAACTTCATGCATTATCAATATAGGCATTTGAATCCATAGCATTTCATAGTATTCCATCATTTTCATCTATTTTAGCAAGGTTATTGTCAATTGTAGATTTGAATCATCATTCAACTTCATCAAGCTTATCAAGGGATTTGGAAAGGGCTTCTTTCCACATCAAAGGAGCACCACTCCCCCTATGGGATTGAGGTTTGGTTAACTTAGTTGATTTTATATTGTGTTCTTGCTTTATTTTCATGTTTTCAACTTTGTTTATCCAAGAATCTCATAGGGAGCATTAGATTTGTATTACTAACATGTTTGAAATTGTTTTGTTGATCCTTTTTTAGTCTATGTAGGTTTTGTGCTCACATTTTGGCACTAGAAGGAGGGCTGGTCAATCTAACATGGTGAATTTTACCTATTTTTTCCTTTTTTTAGCTATAGGGGAGTGACGCCGCCTTCTACAAATGCGACACCATAGAGTGTCACTTTTGACATCCAACACCACATTTGTTATGTCACACAACATTCGCTCACCACTATCATGCTACCTTTGATAGAGCACTTCTTTTGCCTTCTTTGTTTTCAGTCTAACCTTCTTTCCGCAAAGTGCCACATTTATTTTAGTGCCGCATTCACGTTCTCTGTTTCTATAGAGCGTCACATTCATGATAACCAGAGCATCACATTTTATTTTCAGTGTCGCATATGCCATTGATAGAGTGTTGCATTCATCTTCCAACACCACATTTGCAAGAAGCAAATGAGGGATAAAGTTTGAAGTCTTCAAAGAATTTTTTAATGCTCTTTGTGACAATTTGAGATTTTAATTTCTACAATTCAACTTTTAGGACCAACTAGATTCAATTTGGATTTAAAATTAACCCACAACTCAAGCTTTGTCAAGTTGGTTAAAATTGAATCTTAGATACATTTTTTTTTATTCAAGGGGTAAACGCTTTTGACCTGAGCTATGAACCGGATAAAACCATTCAACAATACCACCCCAATGGGGTTTGAACCTTGGTGGCAAGAACAACAATGGCACCTATAAACCATTACACCATGCCAATACTGACGAATCTTAGATACTTACTAGCATTTCAATTTGGATTAAAATTGAACAAACAAATTTCACACTCAAATTTGGTGCTATAAAAGGAATCCATTTACTGCCTTTGAGGATTAAAAAAGAATTCATGCTTATTCTTGTCTTGTAATCCTTTCCACAAAATAATAACATTCAAATGTGTATGCACTTCTCTCATGCTTCACGATGATCTTGAGAATCAAAATAATTTTAGTGATATTAGGTTGTCTAAAAGATTGCCTCCACATTTCAAATTTGGGCTCTTAAAATTGAACAAATATTGCTAGTGTGAGAAAAGGCATTGTGTGTGTTCTCTCTTTTTTCATGTAAACAAAGATTGATCGAACTACGGAAGTACTTACTTTTTTTTACCTTTAGAGGGCAAGGCTTGGTGGGAAAAAGTACTCACCCCAAGGGAACAACGCAAGCGGTAATGAGCATAAGCCAAGCTCTTCCAAACTACTATATAAATTTGTGGTTACGATGAAAATTGTAAACAATGGGAAGCAGTGCATGATAACTCTCCCCTAGTGTCTTTATGATGTGTAAAGCCCTTGTTCTAAGGGTTGGGAGCTCTCTCATAAGGAGTTTATCATTGCACCCCCTAAATTGGATACCCTTATTATGAACCTTTATTTAGAGTCCAAAATCGCAATATTTGTTGGCTTCAAGAGGTCGGACCTCCGAAGCTGTCCCACATTTTCGTGATTCTTTGTAGAGATGAAAAGTTCATCATGGGAGATTCATGAGAATTGAAGCTTGGCTGACCCATAGAATTGAGTGTCGTGGAGGGGAGCTAGTGTGGTAAAGCTTCTAATCATCTGCTCTGAATAAGTATAGTTGGATTTATCCAAGTGGGAATTCAACAAATATTTTCTTTTCCATCCTAGGACTGTGCAATATTTGAGTCAGGTAAACACATTGCTTGGATCCAAAATCTTGAAAACAAAAATTTAACAAGGTTGTCAAATTTCAAACCCTTTAGTAGAGGAAAATACCTTTGAAAATTCTAAGTATTACTGCTTGTCCCTAGGGATTTACCCTTAGAGGCTTCTAAATATTTGGACCTATATCTCAATTTTCACTCTCTAAAGTCAACATTAGGGAACTATTGCCTTGATTCTCTTGATTTCCACATAATGGACCTTCTGGGATGAAAAGAAATTGAGACATAGACATTCTAGTTGAAAAGCTAAGCAAGAAAGTGTTTGTGGTAAAAAAGAATCCATAAAGCAAAGATAAAAGACAAATCGAACCCCACACATGTGTTGTCTAAAATGATTTCCCGCAAGATCAAAGTCCCAAAACCAAATTCCATCAATCATGATAAACGTCTTAGTCCAAGAAATCTCAAGAAATGTCAGTCCATGCTTTATGAAGTTAGAGAAAGATTGGTCTATAACTTTTACAAATGTGCTTGAAAAGACAATCCCAACTTGTATTCATTCTATTATTGTCAAAATCCAAGTCTTTTTCAACATTTTGAATTTCTCACATAAGAGGTATAGAATGTTCTTCAATACCTAGGTCTTGTAAACAAAAGTATCTCTAAGTTCACTTAGGATCAAAATCAACACTTTTATCCATCCTAAAATATCAAACAAAACCCATCTCACAAACAACTCTTAGAATCTTGGAAAAATCCTTCATGCTAGGCTTTTGGAAAATCCTTCTAAATCAAAATAAAAATCATCTTGTTTGACTAAGTGTGTGTGGATGCATCCTTCTTCATACACTTAGTTAAATTATCACCTCACGGACAAGTTTATTCCAATACAACATCTAACCTCTTGGAGTTTTTGAGTTCATAATCAAATCCAAATCAAATCCAAAATAAAAAATCTAAGTCCTAAAGTCTAGTATCCCTCCAAGGTTCTTAAGAATTCAATCATTCATATCACCCTATCATTCATTATCCCATCACCATCCTTTGATCCTTAACATCTTAGATTTTATTTTTTCTACTTAAAATTTTAGACCAACCTAAGGAGTTAGAAGTTTACCCCCCATATTCCTAAAAGTTGATCCTTATTTTATGGTCCAAACTAGATCTCAACACAAGAACATGGAAACAAACAAAGAAACATCCACTTCAAGTGACTTGAATCAAACTGCACCTGAAATCAACCCCATTGGATCTAGCAATTCCCCACTCAACCTTCCTCAACTACCACAAGATATTCAAGAGGGATCTTTCCAAGTGGAGGATATCACCAACAATGTCCTAGGAATGACTCAAGACGAAATCATGGAAATGGTCCAAAATCCTGAAAATCACAAAATTGTCAACACAATGATGAGACTTAATCCTTCACAATACATGCTAGAATTGGAAAAGGAAGGGGCTAAAATCCCTTTTGATTATGATGTGAGCAGTATTGTGGAAGAACCTCTTGGGATTATGCCACCGATATCATTCACACCTTCATTCCAAAACATCATCCAACCCATCTCCCAACCAATCTCATGTCATGCTCCAAGTCAACCCATAGTTACCAAGGTAAGTTCATTGCTTCATGCTCTTTAAACACATCCCCTTGTAAACAACCAAGACTTAGATGCAAACACCATCTTGGGTCAACCCATTCCTCAAGATCTGAAACACCCATACATTCTACTTATCTTTCATGACACCAACAATCCATCCACCTTCTCCGTAACACTAGCATATTCCCTTAACACACAAGTCTCTCTCCCCATGACTTCACAAGAAGGGGGACTATTTGGAAAAGAGGGAATCTTTAATCCATCATCATCACTTTCTCAAGGAAACACACCACTTATCTTCCCACAATTTCCCCCTCTACCATTGACATCCACACTAATTCTTAGTTTAGGGCAACCCCCTTTACCAATCCTCAATCAACCCAATCAAAGAAATCCTCCAATCATGAATCAAATCAACATACCAAATCCTCTGATCATGCCACCGATATCGCAAAACCAGGTGGCACCAATCCAAATGACACAAACAATCACTGCACCATCTATAAATGTGGTCTCCCAAGGACCTAGCATAACAACTGCACCATCTATCACACAACCTCCTATCTTCAATCCAACAACACCTCAAAAAAATCTCATCACAACATCTCACACCATTCTAAATCCTCCACCTCCACCACCGAAACCAAATATGGAAAATAAATACATTATCACACTACAAGCTGCCCAACAAGCCTATCAAAAAGAATTCCAACAATTTCAGGCACAACAAGCCACACAACAAGCTGCACAAGTGCAAGCTCAAGCTTTATTGCAACAACAACAAGCTGCACAAGTTGCACAAGCCACAGAGGCTTCCCAAGCTACACAAGCTTCCCAAACTACACAAGCTGACCAACAAGCTCAAAATTAGGCACAAGCTCAATATCAAGGCCAACAAGCTCAAGAAAAAGCACAATAACAAGCATAACAACAAGCAATTCAACAACAAGCCTATCAACAAGCTTTGCAACAATACCAATCACAACAAGAAGCAGCTTAGCTACTAACCCAACAACAAGCATTTTTGGCACAACAGTAGCAAGACCAACAACAAGCATTGTCGACACAACAACAACACCAATAATTACAGGCATACCAACAAGCATTGACCACAAAACAAAACTTTTAGCAACCCCCCACGAACACCCAAAACACCCCACTCATCATTGAAGTGATCAAACCACCTCAAAACACATTCATCCCACCACCTAATCTGCAAAATGATGTGTCTGCACAAATCAAATTTGTATCACAAAAATTGCTAGAACTATAATCCAGAAAAACAAAAAAAACCTAAGGGAATTTGTGCCCTTATCCATTCGATAGAAGCATTGCAATGGTTCCATTCTTGAAAGGGTTCGAGATACCTAAATTTGAAAAATATCATGGGAATGGTAACCTTGAAGATCACATCAGGTAATTTCATGTTCACTGTATGGAAGTTGCATACGAAAACACTTATCTAATGTGACTATTCCCTCAGAGTTTGGCAGGACCAGCAATGGAATGGTTCTCTCGCCTTCTTCTCGGAATCAAAAAGTTCCAAGAAATTGTGGATGCATTCATTCAAAACTATTCATTCAACATAGGAATGGACATGAGTTTAGAAGAACTATCCGCTCTCAAACAGCCAAGGGGGAAACATTTGCATCCTTCTTGCAATGATGGTGATCCAAGGCCAACAAAAGCAAGTGGACTATGCCCAAAGAACAAAAAATCTACACTATCATTTCCAATCTTGAAAGGACCTTGTCCTTCCATCTAAAAATGCAATGCATCACTACATATGACTAGTTGATCCACATGGAACTCAACATCAAAAGAGCTCTTATTGCACAAGGGGGTACAACCACATATCAAGATAACCATCCATCAACTAGTTACAATGAAAAACCTCGCACATGGGAAAAGAACAAGAATATCACTAATGATGGTGTCATTGATGCCAAAGTTATAATCAGTGCCCCAAGGAAAAACAAACAATCATATCAACAACCACAAGTCAATAACTAAAACAACACACAAGCCAATGTAGTATCATAACAACCCAACAATCAAGTGGTCAATAATCTTAATAATCAAGGGGGACCACCCCCACAAAACAAGTATACCCCGAAACAAAAATACACACCCCTTGGGAAATCAATCGAATCTATCATGAAAAAAATGGTACAAGGAAATATCATTAATATCCTGATTTATGAGAATTATCAAGAGCCCCAAGTGAAACCACCATGGTATAACAAAAATCACCTTTGCGATTTTCATAAAATCAAGGGGCATACGACAACCAGTTGTATGAGACTAAAAAACTTGATCCAAGACCTTATCAATGATATAACCATAAACATTGAACAACCTACAGGAAATCAAGATCTCAAGCTATACATGAATCCAATGCTAGATCACAATAAGGGGAACAATAGTGGTAAGGAAAAATATAATAATGTGAACCATGTTTATGACCATGTGGTTGAATCCTTGGGTGTTGTTACACCCTTAGATGAGTGGGTTACCATTGTCAGTACCAAAGGATCCCAAGCCGACTATGGAGTCACCACACGCGATGGAAAAATTATCATTCTAGGACCATCCCAAGCACCCAAAGCATCTGCTACCAACCCAAATTCCATTCCAAATGGTTATAATGTATTGGATTAGTTGAAAATAACCCCCGCCCAAATCTCCATCATTGAGTTGCTGAAAATATCACCCACACATAGGAAAATCTTAGAAGAAGCATTGGCTTCATCCACTATCCCCACAAATCTTGACATAGACCAGTTCCAACTATGGTCGGACATATAACCACCCCACATCCCCTAACATTTTCTAATCAGGACTTCCCAACTCAGCCATCTCATAACCATGCACTCCATCTTGAAGTCTTAGTCCATAAAAATAAAGTCAAAAGAGTCTTGGTGGATGGGGGTGTAGCGTTAAATATTTGTACTCTCAAGCTAATAAAGATTTTGGGATTCTCTGAAGATGTCATTAAAAAAGGTAAAGGTATTACAATCAAGGCATATGATGACTAGGAATGTGTGTCTCAAGGCACCATTCAACTCCCTATTCAAGTAGGGCTAGCTATCATGGAAACCAAATGCCAAGTCCTTGACCTGGAATTACCGTACAATATCCTCCTAGGGTGCCCATGGATTCATGGGATGCAAGTTATCGCATCCACCTTCCATCAATGTTTCAAGTTCCCCCATCAAAATCAAGAGGTCACAATTCATGGAGATCCTGAGCCATTTTGTTATTGTTACCTGATTTTTAGCTTTTAGCTGAAATTAGGTTTAGTGTTTATTCTTTTGTGTTGTTCATTTAAAAATTTAAAAGATAAACCATAGTTTGCTACTTTTAATATGCATGAAAAATATTGTCAAATGAAACATATTACATCTTTCATTTTCAATGTTGCAAATTACAGCAAATAAGAAAAGAGAATCATATGTATACAAATGTTTTATTTTATTGATAATCATTAAGGTACATGTCCCTCACAAGCCAAGGGAATAACTCTCTTATTCAATGAAAATATGAAGCAATTCATACATGAATAAGTAAAGGAAACAAACAATGTGCATATAAGAATGGAACCAGTCATTGCTTGAGAATGACTGGTTACAAGTTTCCCGCTTTCATGTTGCTACTGCCCCTGAACTGCTTGTGTCCTTCCCAACTTCGTAGTGCTCCTAGTTCCTGCATCTGAAAGTACAATTATGTTAAAGCAAGGCTCTAAGCAATGAAAGATTCAATCCTTACATACACACTTACTTATGCATGGATAAATTGATCCATAAGTGCATAAAATAAGCATGCAGCCTTGGATGTCCAGGAAAAAAGTGAAGTTATCAAAAACATCCAAAATGTGCATCTATTCTCTAACTTGTTTGCTTCATATACAAATTTAGGACAGGTTGGTTACTGTTTTGATTCAGTTAAATACATCATGTGGGGTGAATGTGGCTCCCACGAGGGTAGAGCTTAGCTTGCTTTGAAGGGAAAAGGAAATTGAGCAACTTGATCAAAAATTTATCTATTATCAATGCATTAAATAAATATGGAATCATACTAGTTGATCAACTTTCATTATCAGATTCAAAAGATGCAACATATTTTGCTGATATGTCCTTCAATCTTCTTAAGAAAATCCATGATTTGTTTATGAAGGAAGTAAGTGACTTCATAGATGCATCAAGTTCAATTATGCATCTCTTAAACAATGAGGAAGCATTCCAAGATTTTTTCAAGCCCCTCTCACTATAACCCTATTGGGCAGCCACACATCACATAGGAAGGTGAGCTTTCAGGTCACCCACATAGGTGACATGTGGCTGTCCAATAAAATTAAAATGAGGAGATAGTGTGTATTTATTACATATAACCAGAAAGAGAGCAATGGTTGAGTCAAGGTCATGATACAAGTCCAAAGGACAACACCTTTTCAAGAGATACAAGAGGCAAATGGAATTGATAGTGCTCATTCATAGGTGTACTTGTGAAAATGAATGCAATAAGTGAAGGTCATTGTCATTGATAAGGACAATAAACAAGGCATTCTACAATAGTCTCATGAAGGACAACAGTAAAAAAATGTATGCTACATGATAGCAAGGGTAGTTACTACATTCAAAAAATTGAGCAAATGAGCCATGTTTCACCTTGGTGGTGAATAATGAACTATGATATGAGGCATGCAATGAAGAGTATAGCCAACCAACAACAAAGATCAGCTGCATAGACATCAAAGAAATTACAAGTTGACAAGTATGGGTGAGTACTCAAAATAGAGCATAATTGTTTTTCATGGAAAAGAAACATGGCCACCTATTTTAAAAATCTACCTGTGAGATCATGGCTCGAAAGAGTGAAAGGAGAAAATAAAAGAATCCATGACTTGCTGCCCTCATAAGTGAGATAATGAAAGTTACATGTTGTCTTCTAGATTGGAAATATGATAAGCTTGAAAGCATTCCAAGCATGTCAAACAGGATAACAAGTAAAAAAACAAAATCTGAAGTTGCAAAAGGCTCTATTCAAGGCCTTCTCAATCATACATTAGACAAACAAGTTTTCCAGATAACATTCAATGCATGATGGCTTAAGGAAAGACACAAAAGGAAAAGACATTCATGAAACATCAACTCTAGTTGACACAGATATATTCCTATTATGAACATACCATTACAAAGAGCCATGATAGCAATGGAACCCTCATATGATGTGATCAAGATACAATTGCTATGCCATAACACAAGGAACATGGGTTTTCTATTCTCTATATTGAGCCATTAGCTTATGTTAATGATTGAGCAAGTTTCCAACTGGTTTCCTCTAGAAATGATTCCTCTAAGCATAGAAAAAGGATTTAAAGAAGAGTACTAATATTAAAGATGTCAGTGGTTTTGATTGAAATAGAGTAGCTCATGAAGTTCAATTATTGAAACCATCATGAATCATGGTGCTTTAAAAGGTGACAACATAGTGTGTTCCAATGGAGTAGTCCCAGATCCAATCAAAATAGTGGCAACGATTACTTCTAATGGGGCAGTCATGTGCATTGACAGCTATAAATGTGCGTTAAGGTAAATCACCAATCAATGAGTAATTTGGTCAATTCAATGCATAAACAATGGGATGCAACAACCAATGAAAGGCCATACAAAGTTGTGGAGAAGAAATGAAAATGATAATTACAGCTGCAATTGTGAAAAATTGTAATCATGCTATCCTTGAAGAGAAACAATTTCCCATTCATACTTTATCTTGAAGTTAGGAATGCATCCTCTTGAAAGCAATAAGAGTCTAGAGAAGAGTGAGGGAAGCTTAATTTAAGATTTGCATCTGCTGGGTCAACTTTGAAGGATCTTTACATTGATAAGGACAGAGTATGGTACTCTCAAAAGAATGAAATGCAAAAGCTATTCATAGTGACAAACCCACTTTGGGGTTTATGTTATTTAAAGAAATTCTAAGAAAAGAAATGTAGAAAATCAATTCAGATGCTTAGAGAAAACACATTGTTGCTACAAATTGAGACTTTCAATTATGCTCACACTAACATTGAATCATTTTGCAACAAAATCTAGAGTTTCTTTCAAATCAAAAAGATCCATCTGGGTTTATTATGAGGAGCTAACACAGAGGTAACAACAATGAAGACATCCTACAAGAATGATAAATGAAAGCAATTTCATGCATTATGACAAGTCGTGGTTAAGATTGGCCTTTTTTGCAAAATATGGAAAACCCACCTGGGGTTTCAAAGTTCAAAGCATAATTGCTATTTTCTATAGGAAAATTAAA
>VDFB02041341.1:0-26124 GCA_007258455.2 Sequoia sempervirens
GGGAGACCTCCTATAGAGCACACCATGTCTTTCTGAAAGTCTTCATCCACTTGTGTGTCGCTATGACCAAACGACATCGAAGAGACCTCTTGTAGACTTCAATGTTTTGCCGAGAGCCATATAACATTCTTCTGGTCGTTGAGACAAAAAGTATCTCTCACTGAAATGAAATCATCATTCGTCTTCGCTAAGACACAGTATAGTCAGGGTGACCTCTTGTAGAGTACTCTGTCATACCGAAAGACCCTGAATTCACACCTGTTCGCCAAGACTTCCAGAAAGTCCTGCCGATATGCAATTCTCCAACGATGGTTGGTGTGACATTGCACATTCGCTAAGACCCTTCGCCGAAGCCTTAAGCTCTTTCCAATAAGTCCATTCAACCTCCGATCGGTGAGACAAAGCAAATTCGTTGTGACCACATACCGACGAAATAATATATGCCAATAGAGATCACTTTCTGTCGTCGAAACAAAAGAGAAGTCTTGCCGACAGCAGCTAGTATGAAAAATTCAATCGACATGACATCAGAAATGTCTTGCCGATAGGCAACACAGACATTTCAAAAATGGATCAGGGAGACCCTAGCATTCTCACGTCAATAAGTGTAAGCTTTCAAAAATGTGAGTTCAAAGAATGTAACCAAATGGCTTGTAATCATTTGAAATACTCCAGTGATATGCAAAGAGAACCATCCTGACAAAGAAACCATTTTTCAAGCTCTGTTAGTAAAAGAAATAACATTCATAACTTGAACTAGAATTCTTATCACCATGAAACATAACAAATAACTTTCTGTAATATCCAAGAGACATCAAAGAAGTGCCATTATAAATCATAAGGATCCAAACTGAGATTGATCATCAAAGGGAACTAACTAAAAGAGATTTTGTCATCAAGGACAAACCATAAACACAGCTGGGATCCAACAAACTCCCCCTTTGTCCTCGATGGAAAAACACAAATGACTCTCCCCCTTTTTGCCTCAATGACAAAGAATAGCAGAGAAGAATGTGAATTTCCATGAAACACAACTAAGAAGCCAACCAAAATATCATGAGAAACAGTTGCCAAAAAAAAAAGTGCAGCAACCAAGATTGTAGGAGAGTTGTAAGTGAATTAAAACATATAAAATGCTCCCCCTAAGCAGTAGCTTGGAGATTTAGTGGAGTAACGATTGAGAGATAACTCCCAATCAAAGTCTCAGCCTTTCAAATAACTCTTTTGCTAAGGGCTTAGTAAAAATATCAGCCACCTGATCTTGAGATCCAACAAACTGTAAGTAGACTTCATTAGCCAAAACCTTTTCTTGAAGAAAATGAAACTTGATAGCAATATGTTTAGTGCGAGAGTGCATAACAAGATTTTGTGAAATATTTATCGCACTAGTGTTATCACAAAGAATGGAAACAGGTTTAGAAACATCAATACCCATATCTGAAAGAGTCCGACTCATCCAAAGAGCTTGAGTACAGCATGAAGTGGTAGCAATGTATTCTACTTCAGCAGTAGAAAGAGAAATAAATACTTGTTTCTTGCTGTGCCATGCCACTAAATGGTCACCAATAAAGAATGCAGCACCACTGGTGCTTTTCCTATCATCCAAAAAACTAACCCAGTCAGCATCAGTATAAGCAATCAAAGAGAAATCATTGCTCCTAGGATACCAAAGACCATAATCAGGAGTGCCCTGAATGTATCTAAAGATCTGTTTAATAGCAATAACATGAGATTCTTTAGGTGATGCTTGAAAACATGCAACAGTGCAAACTGCCTACATAATGTCAGGTCTAGAGGCAGTTAAATATAAGAGACTGCCGATCATTGATCTATATTCCGTTTGATTTGAATAAGGAGAATCATCAATTTTAGTAAGTTTGCATCCAGTAGCCATTGGAGTGCTAGCAGGATGACATTCATCCATTTTAAATTTCTTAAGCATCTCTCTAGCATATTTGGATTGAGAAAGAAATATTCTATTCTCACATTGAGAGATTTGAAGACCCAGATCGCTGGAATTTGCTACCAAAGGTCATTGCAGTCTGGAAGTGTACGATTTGGAGCTGCTGATTTGATGAGAAATCATATCAATCAAAGAAGAGGAACAGTTGCCGATCAGTAGTAAGTTAAAATAGTATTTGGAAATTTTTTATTTTAGAAAGATTTGTATGTTGCAAAAAAATATGATTGAAGAAATTAAGGAAGAGTAAAAAGATTTGTAAGAAGTGTTGTTGTAAGTGCTATGAGATTGCAGAAATAAGATTGTTCAAATTTGTACCAGAGATTGTTGTTGTCAAAAGTCCAGGGTTTACAGATTTTACTATAGTAGTAGTGGCATCAGATATTGAGGGGGAGCTTAAAATCAAAAGGATACAGCAGCAGTTGCTGAAGGAGGATCAATCACAGCAGTAAAGAAGATATTGGAAGGCACGGGAAGTTCTAGAAGAAAAAAATTGAGGTAAGTTTATTTGTTTGATTCAATGGGAAAAGCTGATAGAGTAAAGAAAGAGAAAACAAAATATTTAGAAGAAGAATTAATAAAAGTGAAGAAAGAAAATACAAGTTTAAAATGTGAAAAGGATTTTTTAGAAAAAGAATTGGAAAAATTAAGGAAAGAAATGGGGGCAGAAAAATGTAATCTTTATACAGAGGCAATTGAAGAGCTAGAGGATAAGTTAAAGTTTGTGCAACAAATAAATAATTTGCAGGTGAAGGAATTGTGCAAATTTAGAGAGAGAAATAAAGAGCTTGAAGAAAAACTAGAATTGTTTGATGAGATTAATACAAGGAATGAGGAATTGGAAAAAAGAGTGAAATTGGTTGATGATTTAGAAGAGAAGTTAAAAAAATTAGAAGCAAATAGTTTGCAGATGAAGGAAATTACAAAATTGAATGAATGTTTGAAGTCAAAATCCATATGTGATGTTTCATATAGTACAGAAGATTTGAGTTTATCATTTGATAAATGTGTTTTTGCTGAAGAAGTTTGTGATAAAAATTGTCAAGATAATGTTGCTAAATGTAATGGCAATGAAAAAAATGTTGGTTTAAAGATCATGGAAAGAATGGGATACAAAGGACAAGGACTAGGAAGGCATGATCAAGGGATGAGAGAACCAATTAAGCCAATGATGAGGCCAAAGAATGAAGGTCTTGGATATGTGTCAGGTAAAGGAAATAATACAGTTGTAACCAAATTTGTTAAAGAAATGGAATGTGTGCAATGTTGTCATTGTAACAGGAAAGGACATACGAAGGATACATGTTGGGATCTACATCCATGCAGAATATGTGGTTTGAGAAATCATTCAGAGAAGATGTGTTGGAAAAGAGAGAAGACAAATACAAGAAGCATGCAAATGGATTGTGGATGGTATTTCGAATCGAGTTGGAAAAAGATGACAGGTATGTTCAAAAGATTGTTCAAGTGGAAATGTTCTTATGTCAAAGATGAAAGAAATCAAGAGAGGTTTGTTTGTTTAGCAAGACGTCAGAGAAGAAAGAAAGTTACAGATAGCAAGTTTGCAAAGAAGACTTCCAGTTTGAAGTTTTGAAATATTTGATAATCAAGGTTTGAAGGACTGCCACAGCAGTGGGTCAGAGTTGAAGAAAAAGATTTGAGTGAGTCAGCAGACTTGAAAGACAAGATTTGGAAATAAATTTGGGAATGAAAAATATGCGGTCGAAATTAAGGGGGAGTGTTGGCATAAGTAATTTCTCCCGTAAATTGTAATTAATTAATTAAATGACAAAAAAGCAAAAATCTAAAAAAGGGAAAATTCTAGAAAGTTGGAATGTTCTAGGTTAGAATATTCTAGAGGAAGTTTCTAGAAATAGATGAGCAATAGAACAGTCTAGAAATGTGAGGCATGAATGAAAGACCTCTATATATTGAGGCAATTGTAAAGCAAAGGCATCAGCAAATGTAATGATCAAGTGATCATGAATGCAGCAGCATTCGATGTATTGATTGTAATCATGTTATGAATTAATGATCGCTGGAATTTGCTATAAAATCGGGATGTAACACATTTGATGCAACCTTTTCAGGACTTGCATTTTCATTTTTAGGGCTTGCTGATTCAGCAATTGACTTTGCTGTTCCAGCTCCTTCAAAAATTATTTCAAATTCAAGATCTTCTTCCTCATTATTCTACAAAGATTCAGCATTCAGATGTGGTCTTTCATCAAATTTTACATTAACAACTTCAACAATCTTATTAAGCCTTTTGTTAAGGCATTTATAAGCTTTGTTGTGATTTGAGTATCCCAAAAAGATACCCTCATCACTCTTTGATTGAAAGCTCCCAAGGTTATCATCTTTCTTGATAAAACACTTACTTCCAAAAATTTTAAACTATTTGATAGAGGCAGTTTTTCCATACCAAAGTTCATAAGGGGTGTGTTTAGATTTCACCCTAAGTTGCATTCTATTCAAAATGTATACAGCTATATGAACAGCTTCTTTCCAATACATATCAGACAACTTAGCTTCATCTAGCATGGTTCTAGCCATTTCTTTTACAGTTTTGTTTTTACATTAAACTACCCCATTTTGTTGAGGTGTTTTAGTTGCAGCATACTACCTTTTAATACTGTGTTGTTCACAGTAATCAATAAACTCTTGAGAGGTGAACTCACCTCCTTTGTCTGATCGAAGGTATTTGAGTTTCAGATTAGATTCCTTTTCAACCATTTTACGAAAGATTTTGAACCTTTCAAAGGCTTCTGATTTGTGCTTAAGAAATGTGACCCAAACCATTCTAGTATAATCATCTACAAAAAGCATAAAGTATTTTTCACCATTAATAGACCTTGTTCTAGTTGGTCCACATAAATCAGTATGCACAAGCTGTAAAGGTTTTGAAGAAGAATATTCTTTTTTCTTGAAGCTGATTTTAGTTTGTTTACCACTTAAGCATTCTTTGCACACAGAGTTTTCTAGCTTGTTAAGAATTGGTAAATCTCTAACGTTTTGATTCTTACTGATTCTAACTAGATTTTCAAAGTTTGTGTCCTAATCTTTTATGCCATAACCATCTCTCTTCAATTTGGCCCATTAGACACATACCTTGATTATTGTCATTGCATGATGAGTCAAGAAGATTGTACACATTTCTTTTTGTCCTCCTTCCAGCTGCAACAGCCTTTCCAAGCTTGTTCTTAATCTCACATCCCTGTGAAGTAAAAAAGCCATGATAACCACTATCACAAATTTGACTAACACTTAGAAGATTGTGCTTGAGACCTTCCACATAGTACACATTATAGATAGGAGTGTCTTCATTCAGAAGAAGTGAACCTCTACCTTTAATTTGAATACCAAAGTTATCACCAAACTTAACATATCCACCTACATAATCTTCAAGTTTTATAAACTTGTCCTTATCGCCAGTCATATGGTTAGAACATCCACTGTCCAGGACCCACAAGTCCTTTTTCTTTGAATGAAAAGCAGTTTGAACCAACATAGTTTGTTCAATGTTGTTGACAGTCTTAGGTTTCCAAACCTTTTTAATTTTCTGCTGTTTAGATTGCAAATCAGTTCTACACTGTTTGACAGAATGTCCTAAAGTATTGCGACATCAGTCTGTCTAACAAAACCATAGTGTTCTTAAGACCAAACACAGGTATTTAAATTCATAAGCCTAGAAATTATCACCTTATGACCAATTTGTTGCAGAAAAAACAATAACCATAGAAAAAAGAATTGTCATTGTATAAAGGTCTATTACCTCTTAAAAACTTAACATGATCCTTACCAGATTCTAAGTGATTTGAACCTGAGCCTTTGACTTCAATAGAGGGGTTTTGTTTTGCTTTGTCAGTTGAAGATTCACCCTTTTCAAAACCAACACCAGATTTATCTTATACATCTTCTGCTTGCTGAGCATCTCATTCAGTTTTAGAGTGCTTTCATATTTTTCAATTTCCTTCCTAAGAAGGACTACTTCTTGTTCCAGATTTTGAATTTCTTGATCTTTGCAGCTTACAGTCTCTCGAAGACAAACTACCAGCTCTTTTAGCTTCTTCAGGCGAGGTTTTGAAGAGACCAATTCTTGATGCGGTTATGTGAGCAAGAACTGTTTTAGTTTTCTAGAATCTCTTGTAAAAGCACATTTCAGCTCCTTTCAGATCTTCACCTTCTTCGTCAGTATTTAATCTGTTTTGCTGAGTAATTTCATTACATGGTGAAGTTCAACCATCGGTGATGAATCCTTTAGGCCTTAATATTAGGTTCATGTACTAAATAGACTTTTCTTCTTTTTTAAATTGAAGTTTGGTTTTAGGTTTGAAGGCCTTCTTCTTAAGGAACGTATTTCCAGTTGTTTAGTTGTCGTTGAGTCATCATAGGGACACTTTGCAGCAAAGTGACCTATTTTGCCACAGTTAAAACATTTAAGGAAGTTTCCTTATATTTTCCTAATCCTTTTTAAATCTTCTAACAAAAGTAAGGATTCTTTTCGTCAGTTCTTCTGATTCACTGACTTCAACTTTTTCTTTCTTTTTAGTGTTAAAGGAAGTTTTTTTTCTGGTTGAATTGTTTTTGCTAGTTCTCATTTCGTAGGCAGTAAGTATTCCTTGCAGGCTGTCTAAGGTAAGCTGATCAAAGTGTTTCTTTTCTTCTAGGGTTGAAACCTTAGATTCAAATTTGGATGGTAAGGTTCTAACAACCTTTGTGACCACATCAAATTCATTAACATCTTGACCTAGACCTTTCATTGAATTGACAACTTCATCAACTCTTAGGAAATATTCAACCACTTTTTCATCATCCTTCATTTTCAACTCCTCAAACTGATGTTTGAGTGTAATGATTTTTGACAGTTTGACTTTCTCATTCCCTTGATATATAGTTTCAAGTTTTTCCCAGATATCATGAGCAGGCTTGCAATGCATGACTTTAATGAACACATCTTTAGTTAACCCACACAAGATGGAATGCTTAGCTCTGGCATTTGTTTCATACCTCTTTTTTTCAGTAGGAGCAGTGGGAATAGAGGCTAGTACATTGTAAGCATTTATAACCATGCTCCAAACATCAACATCAAAAGAAATAAGAAAAGCTTCCATTCTGATTTTCCAGAACACATAATTTGTTCCATCAAATAACGAAGCTCTAGTTACAAAGGCACCGTCTTGAGAATGTGCCATTAAAAACAAACTCCAAGACCAAGATCAATCCAAAGTGATTAAAACCTATCAGAGGACCCTACGCTCTAATACCAATTTTTGGAGTTAAAATGACACTGAGAGGGGGGGGTGAATTAGTGTCTTAACAGATTTGACTAATTTTCAAAAATTCAAAAACATAGCTCAGATTTGATCTCAATATTATTCTAATTAATGCATTCATGAGTTGAATGTAATCATTCATAAACAAAATTGAGAAAAGTAATAATCCCAACAGTGTATTGAAACAACAACAACACATTAAAACAGTGAGAACACAAAAGAACAAAGTGACATGAAAATTTCCGAGTGGAAAACCCTCCTGGGGTATAAAAACCACTCCCTAAATGCCTTCCAGGCTTAATATTTTATTCAACTGTTCACAATGCCTTATAGGCTGATTTTTGAGCACCCACTCAAGGAGCACCAACCCCTCATTTAGAGATATCTATCTCAAGGAGTACCAACCCCTCAAACTATGTTTTGAACAATAGTAATGATTTAGAGGATTTCTCTGTTTTCAGTTAAACACATATCTCTCTGTTTTCTCATCTACAAAATACCTTAAAGATTCAATAATTGAATCCCTAAAATACTACATAGAGAAGAAATTTACAATCTCTGCATCTTGTTATTCAGATTTTATTGTAGAGTTTATCCATACATTTTCATACAGCCAAAAAATGATAATATTCAAAATACAACAACCGAACAGAAACATTGTTTTCTGCTCCTCTTTATATATCTTTTTGAATTAAAAAAGATAACTGTCTTTAGAAGTGTTGTACCCCAAAATTAATTTTTTTTGTTACACTTAGACATTTTGAAGAAATGAGTAAAAGTCTTGTTAAATCAGTCAAAAAGGTCAAAATTTCGGTGTGCATGTCTTGCATGAGGGATTAAAACACAAAATTTTCAAAATTTCATGATCTGGGTTTGCTCAAAGCAGCTTAACCTACAAAATCCAGAGCTTGGTTTTTCATCCCTAAATTTTAGGAAAACTGCTATTTTTAGAAATTTTCTAAATTTAGTAACTTTTTCTGGGTTTTTCTGGGTTTATCTGGAAATGGATACTAACAAAACTTTCTAAAAATAGAAAGTTGGTCCGTTAGGGTCCAAACTAATTTTGATTGGCTCAAAATACATCCATATCAGGCTGGTGTAGTCAAAATCTCAAAATAATTAGTTTTTCCCTAGTGGGTCTATTCTTTTTCAGAAGCATATCAGGAGCTCCGAGGTCATCAATGGAGGTCAGTCAGCTGCCAGGTGTCAAATTCAATGATCAAGCATTGAACAGAATATCAAGTGATGAACATGCATGTTGAATGAAGAAGGAAGGTGAAAGCTGCCTAGAATTGACACTGTCTGCTTGACATGGGCGCCCTAGGAGAGATTAGGTGCCCATCTTTTTAGGGCATCAAATGATGGAATTGGGGTTTGAGCTCCCAGGAAAAGTTGTTCAGTTTCCTTCTAGCTTCGCAACGAGTCTGACAGTGCAGTCAACAGATCATCCAGTCACCCAGAATTTGAGATCAAACGAAGCAGTTTCAAACAGGAGACAAAATGAAAATTATGAAAATGTCAAAAAATTCTCTAACTCTGGGAACTTTCAGTGCCCCTGGTGCCTAGGGGTGCCCATCTTTTTGAGGGGCCTAACTCAACAATAAGGGTTTGCAAATGTGCTCAGTCTCTTAAGAATTTAGAGAACTTTGCAACGGGCGTCTTTGTCAGATCATCCGATTTGTCCTTCACTGGAAAATCCAGATCGAGCTAAAATTATGGAATAACGATTCAAATGTGAAGATGAAAATCAGATAAAAATATTCTAAGTCTGGAGCAAATGGGCGCCCCTAGAAGAGAAAGGCACTGATAATTTCGAAGGCTCAAATGGATGAATTTTCCAATAAAGCTTCTAGCATGACTTCCTCAAAACGGATCAGGTTTTCCAATGAGACCTTCAACACGTTAAATAGAGTTGGCAGTCACCAGATCCAACAGGAAGAATAGAGGGTCTGGCAAGAGTCAAAGTCAAAGCAGAGAAGAAAACTTTAAGAAAAATGGTTAACTCTGGTGAAGTTCAGTGCCCCAAGTGCCCAGGGGCGCCCAAACTTTTGGTGCCTCAAATTCAACTTTTTGACAAAGTGACTCCCAGAGAACCCCCTCCAAAATCTTCTCAGCTTCACGATGAGCCCAGCCATTAGTCAATCCGGTGCCTAGAACTCCAAATATGACGAGATCATTTGAAAAAGAGCAAAGATGAAGAAAATGAAAAAAAATTCTAAGTCTGCTAAACATGGGCGCCCCTAGAGAGAAAGGGCGCCCAAGATTTTGAGCCCTGAGATGTTAGAATTTGCAGATACAGCTTCTAAGATCACTTTGTCAGTTTCGATTGAGCTATCCAACGAAGCTGACAGTCAATCAGATTAGCGTAGCCCCCGGGATCAAGATTTCATTAGAAAATCAAAGGGAAATGAATAAATTGAAAATCATGAAAAAATGGCTAACACTATGAAAGTTCGGAGCCCTTGGAGGAAATGGGCTCCCATGAATTTGAAGGTCAAAACGAAGTTTTCCGTCAGAGGCGCCTCCAAAATAATCTCCTCAGAATCAGTTAGGCTACGCGATGAATCATCCAGCTCGTTCATCAGATCAATCTAGAAGCCAGAGATTGAGGTCAAACCAGGGGTCAAAATGGAAGAAAAGTTGAAAATTCTCAAAAAGTGGCTAACTCTAGAGAAAATGGTCGCCCCTAGCCAAGAAGGGTGCCCAACTTTCAATGCCTTAGTAGAATTTTCAAAGTTTTCAAAGATTCAAAATGGCAAGGGAAAGACAAATGTCTAAATTCATCAAACAAGCTGAGTTTAGGGTTTGAAGATTAAAGCAAAAGAAAGCAAATCTATTTCAAGCCCTAAATCTATTTAAGACATCTCTTCCTTTTAGTTTTCATCATTTTTGCAGGTACCTTCCAAAGAAGAAAAGTGGAGCAGCAACTTTGAGGTTTTATTTCAAGATTCAAGAGCTGAAGGTGTAGAAACCCTCATTTCCCCCTGAGACTGATTCTGACTGAAGTTTTATGTTTTTTTCTGACGTTTTGGTTTTTTTGCAATTTTTGAGTTTTTTGAACAATAAATGAATGGTACGGCTTTTGCAAGAAATTGAAATAAATTCTATAAAATTGCTAGATCTTCAATATGCTTAAGAAATACAATATAGAATGAAGGTGTTGCTTTTATTTGATCAACTGGCATCAATACAAATAAGATTCTGAAGCATGCAATAAAAGAACAACAATTTTTATTGAGAAAACCTGGTATTTCTGCCACAGCTGAAAGTATAGAATTTGTACGGCTGCAATAAATGATGAAGCTTCCTCCAGTCTGGTGATCCCAAATGCTTCCAGCAACTCCAGCGCCCCAAAAGGAAATTGATTTGCAAGATAAAGAATGGCGTTTCTTTTTATTGAAAGAGTACGGCTCAAAGCAATAGTACGGCCTGTCAGAAGTACGGCTGCAGCAGCTAAGAAAATGTACGGCCCTTCTCAGAAGTCAATCTCCAAGTCTCTGAATATGGTGAAGGTTGGCGCCTTGATGAATTAATAATGTCTTAATGCAAACAACTGAATAAACTCTGAAGATGATAGATTCTCTGAAGTTCTGTGATTTCCTCTGTATGAGAAAACCTCTGCTGGCAATAGATCAAGTGATATTTCACACTCTCTGAATTGCTTTCCGATGGAGATGGCTCGTTCCCCAAGGAATTTGAGTTCAAACCCTAAGGTCCTGTGCTCAGATCAATTTGATCAGTTTCTCAAAATCCAATAATCACATAATTGGCTCAAAACCCAAGGCAAAATCCTCTTTATGCTGAAAAGTGCGATTTCCTTAAGAATAGGGTTTTAATGAAATATTCATATTTTAATCTTTTAATATTTCAATAGTCACAGCTGAATATTTTAATATAATTTAATTGTCACTTTTGGCCCCTTCTGATGATGGGCGCACCCCTCAAGGCAAATCACTTAAGTTATAATATAACATTTTATAACTTTATATTATAAATCATTAAATAATTAATATTTAATCAATACAATTAAATATTAATATCTTCACACCAGTACTCATGCGATTCTTGATCCAAATGCGATGCTATTGAACTCTGAAGTGATTAGGATCTTGCCTTAAAGCCATCTTGCTAAAAAGCCGCGGGGTCCCACCTTGCATAGAGGCACTAAAAAGCCAATTACACCCAAAAGTCTCCAGGAATTGAGCCAAAGCGAAAGACCTCTTGATCAATCTCTACTAGCTGAAGGTGAGCCCAAGCTCAGAAGTGACCCTCTATCCAGTCTATGTCGGCCCTCACGAGGGTAGTGTAATAGGCAATCTGTACTCTAGAGATGTCGAGAGGGACATGGCCGATGCGCCCCTCCTAAAATTGCTTGTCCTCAAGCAATCTCAATGTCAGATGCTGCAGAATCTCCTCGCTCTCCCATGTCGCATCCTCAACCGAAAAATCTCTCCATTTCTGGAGATCCTTTTGATAGTCCCTCAGAGCACAAGCATCTCTCCCTGTACTCTAGGATGGACTCAGGTACTAAGATCAACTTTCCCTCATCATCTAAGGGAGGTAGAACTGCAGATGGTACCACACGATGACCCAACGCCTTCTTGAGGCGTGATACATGAAACACATTGTGTACCCTGCTCTCTGCTGGAAGCTCAAGCTCGTAAGCCACACATTGGCGGCGTGGTTTTGAACCGCTTCCAACATAGATAAAGTCTCCCCAACGGATGCCCTATCCTCTCTTGAACAAAGTATTGACATGCTAAGATTGCGAGTAAGATCATGCTGCTCCCAAGGTTCCTTAAAGTGCGAGAATGGAAACAGGTTTGGCTCGATGTGATATTGCTTTGGTATTTCAAAGGGACACGGTGTTCAGCGGCTAACAACAAAATAGTGACTAAGGGTTTTAAATGATTCAAATGATTTGGCAGGTGAGCACAAGTTTCCTAATTCTAACCGGAAATGAACTGAATTTTAAAGGGTGTAGGGCCTAAGAAGTTTATGTTCTATTCTAAATGCAGGGTATGTGGAGCTTTGTTTCAATAGACTTCAACCGGATTTCACCTAGCCTCCGTCGGACAGCCTCAGTAAAATCGGTGCAATCTTCAAGGGAAATAGCAAAAGATGTTCAAATTATGACTTAACATGCATACACCATCACAACGACGCATATAAGCATATAAATCACAATTGAAGTTAAACACAAAATAACCTCCAGTCGACCACACAAGGCAAACTTATCATCAACAAGCCGCTAGTGGTATGGAATAAAGCGAAGCTATCTCAATAAAACACCACACCAAAGTAAGCTACTTGCATGAATTTAAGCTACTTGGATACGAAAGGAAGAAGAAACCTTGCTAGCATTTCATGACAAGACGAATTCCATCATCAATGAAAAGATCTATTATCATAAAATGTGTTACACAACAATCTCCTCAAAAGTTTTCAAAGGGAAAACTTTCTTTCTTCTCCAAATTATACAAAAATGCTCTACAATGCTACACTATCTAGCTCTAATGCTAATGCTCTCTCAATGTCTACTGTCTACTATTCCAATGTCTAATCTAATTCTAATCTTCTAATGAGGTACAAATGAGGGGGACTCCCCCTTTTATAGCTAGCCAAGTCCCAAAGAACGGCTAGGGTTACAATCAATAGAGTGGCCAGAATCGTGCCACCTCAGCCCTAAATAATATTGCCCTAAAAACCGCCACAGAGAGTTGGGGTAATAAATGCGCCATAATGTCACCATCATCCTTCTAGAAGATTCCATTTGTAGACGCATTCACACTGTTCTTGATCTTCTTTCTTGGCGTTGTTCTTTGATTTCTTCCACTTGAGGGTCTTCATCTTCGTCACTTTGAGTTATACTAAGTCTCAACACTTAGCCATTTTCTTGCAACTTTTTCTCCTTCGAGATTGAAACTCATCTTCATCGTGCTTCCACTTCAAGTCATCGTGCTCTGGCCTCAACATTTCTCCTGCAAAACAAGCAAGGAGAAGGGTATTAGAATACTTCATGATATAAACTTAACTCACTTACCAGGATTTTCCTGCTTTGATCTCCAAGCGTTCATCGCCAACTTCGCGTTCAAGTTCATGCCTTAGACAAACTTCATCTTTGAGAAATTCCTTTCACTTGCTGGGCTCCGATACTCAATTTCATTCAACTCCAGCTCTGGAAGACTATCTTTATGAAGGGTTTAAGAAAATTCACCTAAGCGGTTTCTTTCAAATTCATCGTCTGGAGAATTTCACCTTGAAAATACATTTTCTTCATTTTTTCCTTAGAAAATTTTCAAAATTCCCTTATGAAATCCATCAACCTGGTGCCCACTTAAAATATCCATCCTGAAGGCCGCAGCGAAGCATGGAAGGCTTTAAGATCAACTCCTCATCGATAATCTTCGATACCCAGAAGAAAATTTTCTCCAGAACGCATCGAACCCATGGGTGCACAACGAACGGGTTCATTTTATTTCTCTAAATTTGAACCTTAGAAAATTATTCTTTCAACAATTTTGTCCTCGTTCTTCGATCCCCTCTGAGAATTTTGCTCTGACTTGGAAAATTTTTATCAATTCTGTGCAGCTAGCACTCACTGACCTCACCTGTGGCAACTCTGTTCATGTTTCAGGAAAATTCCATCACCTCCCCAGACTTAGGCATTTTTCTAAGGGAGAAAATATTTTGTGCCTTAGAAATTTTTGAAATCACCTCCTTGGAAAATTTTGCCATAAAAATTTTGTATCCAGCTCGATCCACTTTTCCTGTGAAAATACTAACTTCACTTAGAAAATTTTATTCACAGAGATGCCTGGCACATTTTATTTTCTAGCCACCACTTCGTATTTAACTTCACACTTGAAAAATATTTTTGGAGCTCCAATGCCTTAGAGGAAATTTTATCACTTTGCAACTTCAATGCCTTAGCAACTTTGTTTTCTCCATCTTGTATTTTATTCCCCACCCTAGGCGTATATCATATTTGAAGGAGGATAACAACCACGCCTAGGCAATATATTTCATCTTCACTTTCTATTTACCACCTTAGGCGCATTTAGCTTGTCATGGAGAACATGTTTTCAACGCCACCCTTGACCTTTGACCACTTAGCTTCTTTCTTAGGCGCATATGAAAGGATGAGACTTCCAACGCCTTAGTGACCTTTGGGCTTCCCTTTTTGTCTTTACATGGCCCACTTTGGGTGCATTTTTCCATGCAAGAAGGATGAACTTTACTTAGAAATTTTCCTTGACTCTTTTATGAGGTGGGCACATTTTGCACATAGAGGAGGACGAAAAATTTTGACTGATTTGACCATTTGCTGCATGGGCGCATTTCTATGTATGTGCAGGATAAACTTGGGCGCATTTTGATGCATGGGGCGGATGAACTCCTTTGACTTGCTGACTGCCTCTTGGGCGCAAATAGCATGGTGAGGTGGATGAGATTATAACGCCTTTTGACTTCTTTTCAAATCTTTGACCCTTTCCTTGCATGGGCGCATTTAGGCCATGTTGGAGGATGAAATACCAATGCCTTAGAAGAATTTTCAACAAGAAGCTTGAGGTGGGCGCATTTCTTGCCTTGAGGAGGATGAAAACGTTTTGACTTGTTGACTTTTCCTCTTCTTTTGGGCGCATTCTGGCAGTGGAGGAGGATATTTTCTTGTACTTAGAAATTTTTTGTATGCCACTACCTTGCATGTGGGCGTATTTTGACATGAGAGCAGGAGGAGCTTGTGCCTTAGAATTTTTTAAACTCTCTCCATTCTCCTTTGGGCGCATTTCAAGGCATGAGCAGGATAGAAAACTTTGACTCTCCTTTGACTTTTACACCTTGGGCGCATTTTGCCCCTGATGAAGGATGAAGCCCAACACTTAGAGAATTTTCAAATCAACTCCTCAAGGATGGCGCATTTGGAGGTGTCAGGCAGATAAAGCTCCAGACTTAGCTATTTTCTCGTCTTCGTCAGTATGTCATGCCCTGCTATTTATAGTAAGTCCCCTGATTTCTGCATCTTTGAAGCCCGGAATGTCTTGAAATTTCAAACGTAGCGTCCTCATAACCTTGTTATTCTGTCGACACTGCCACTTGCAGCTGACCTGCCATTTTTAGCTCGTTTCCATAGGTGGTTTACTATAAATAGTAACCTCTTGTTTCTGATAGCTCCACTGCTCCGATCGAGTTGAAATTTGAATGAGGCGATCCTCACCACGTGACCTGTTGGCTGACACTGATGCATGCAACTGATTTACTATTTTAGCATGTTTCCAATTTGACTTACTATAAATAGTAAGTGCTCCATTTGACTTGAAATTTTGCCCGGTGAATGCTTTGAAGAGACCCAATTGTCCGGTGGTTTACAATGGATTTTGAAGATTCACGAGTTTTCACGCCTATTTTTGAGCTCAGGGTTGGAAACCTAATTAAACTGCATGCATACCAAATTGTTCCTGGTACAGCCGTTTTAAAGCGACGCTGCGATCGGCTAAATTGATTACGAACTCACGGGAGCTGTAGGGCACACACACCTGCTAAAAATAGCAAGTTCCTTACTAAGTGATTATCTTCGTTTGCATGTCATACCATCGCGAAGCTCTCGAAAAACCCATCATAAATCACCTGACATGCAAAAGAAACCTTGACATATAAAGCCACAAAATGGCTGAACGAGATCTTGAGTGGTCGTTTAGGCTTGCATGTTATACCATCGCCAAGGTCTCGAAAAACCCGAAGGAATATCGCAGGACATGCAAAGAGACTCTGCATCTGCACCTGAAATTCGTCGAGCCGGATTCCTAAAATAGTAAGTTATGCGGTTTTTGCTCAAATTTGGCATGCAAGCGGTCGATATACTCGAATCTTTTGATGTGATGATGAGGAAATCCTCAAAAATGTTATTGATAAGCGTAATCACACTTACTAAAATAGTAAGTACCTCGGAATCGATAAATTTTTCTTTGAGAGCCCGACTAGAAGCATCTTGTGAAGCGTTAAGCTCCAAGTTTCAAGTTATTCACCTCATTTGACTTCAAATTAGGTACGGAAGACTCAAACCCTAATTTGGACCAGCTGGGAATTCCGTAGGCCGGGGCTTACGGTGAGGCGTCCCTAGAGGCGGACCATGAAAGAGGCGGCCAGGGAGGAGAGAGACACACACACAAAAGCAGAAGCCAAAAGACCAGAATGGAGCAAAAATTAGGGGTCCCCATCTTGGATGGGGCGATGTGTGAAAAAGGTCACAACATCTGGCATCCCCACGGGAAAGTGTTGAAAAACACTTTAAGAATTGAACCTTGATTAATATTCCTCAAACCATCATACAGCAAGAATACCTACTCAAAAAGGGGAAAAGAATCCGATATTGGATCTGAACACTTTCATCCAAGACCTTGTGAGTGTGTGCATTCATTCCATCTCTGAACCATGTCAATTTCTGGAATCGGTCGTAGCAGGTTATATAAATATCTTAACTTCAAAAGCATCCTGGACATTGCCCCGCTGCCAGTCAGGCGTCCATAGCCCCGACGAGGTTGTCGCTACAATTCTCACGAATATTGCTCCACTGCCGGCCGTGCGTCCATAGCCCCGGTGGAGTTAGTCGTATGTTCCCAAAAGCAATATTTCATGATATTTCTTTCATTTTTCATTTCTTTTTGTTTTCAGATATTTCTTTTAAGCACATTCTCTTTTCCATCATTTGATTTCTCCGTCAATTCCTTGATTGGCAGGCAGGCAATGAAGCCTCCAATGGGTTTGAGAATTGTAGTGGCGCTGAAGCAAGACGTAAAATTTTCACATGCCAAGACCTTTCCCAAGAAACCAAAATGACCTAGAATGGAGATAGGTAAGATATTAAGGTCTTTAGACTCGTGTGTTGAGACATAATAACGGGTTAACCTCCTGAGACGAGATTAATCGCTAACTGGATGATGACAAGAGGAAAACAACCTTAGTCCTTTTCAAAAATTTATGCAAATTCCAGTGAAAGAAACCACGTTGTGAGAGTTGAAACATCATCACCTCCTTCGCAACGGGAAAACCCAAAGATCCTTGCCCATTCCCAAACCAAAACCACTTAAGCGGACAACTCAAGGGACAGAAACGCCAAACCAAAAACTCAAAGGGCAACAAACCAAAACAAAGGAAAACAGGAAAGCAAACGGGAAAGCAAACCTAATCTAACTATATTACAAAGATAGGCTCTCAGAGAGAACCTAGGGTTGGAAATAATGCCTGAGGAATTTCCCATTTTCTGGCAACGGGATATCCTCTCCTGTTCTTGTTCGTAACTTAAATGCATCATCTCCCAGGATCTCAGAATCTTGATAGGGGTCCAACCATGTTTTGTCGATCCATCCGTTCATGACTCTTTGATATTCAGCCATACCTTCCAAAGCTTCATCTCCTTTCCCTCCCATGTGCGTCAACTGAGATAGTCTTGTTTGAATCTGGTCCTCTCTCCAATTGACTTCTTCACATTCTTCCTCTGAAGTGACCTGTTGAATCATCTCCGGGACTTGCTCTGAGGAGGTCTTACCCATGGCACCTATGTTCTCTGAATAGAAAGCTTCGTAAATGGGTAACGATAAGTCTTTGATGGGGGCACATTCTGTCTCTTGCTTTACATCTTTTATCATAGATTCTCTGAACGTCCCTTCATTCTCATTCCTACTTGAACCATTTTCAGTCAACACTCCAATGAAGGCAGGCGTATCTTCTAAAAACTTCTCTCCTTCTGAGCTTTGCAACGTGAGGACTTCTTTCTTAACAGGCTTGTATGAACCCAAATCAGTTTCCACGAATAAAACATCACTATTTTCACCACATTCTATAATCATTAATTTGAGCCGTGGTGTACTTTCAATTTTTATTTGATTCGGAACCCCTCTCCAAGGCAACCACATGTGGGAGAAGTCAGTTGCAATGTATCCATTTAGCTTTCTAGACCAATCTCTACTCAATAGCATGCCATAACCATCTGGTATATCCACAACTGATATGTCAATGTGACTCTGAATTCTGGGATCCGCCGCTAGCTGCATATGGATATTACTTAATTCTCCTACAACTGGAACTTCAGTCTTATCCAGCTGAGTCACTTTCTTGTTGGTCTGGAGCGGAATTATACCCAACGCCTGACATACCTTCAAAGGCATGACATTACTTGATGCACCGGAATCAATCAAACAATTGTGCAGTAACTTTCCAAAAATTCTAACTGAAACCAGAAATGGGGCTGGCTCACCCCTTCCCTGATAAAATACCACTGGCTTCTTCTTTTCATCTGTTCTACTTGATTGAAATTGATTGTCTCGAACAACCTCTTTTGGATTCTGCGTTTGTTCTTGTTTTTGCTTCTGTTCCGCAGGAATATTGAACCGTTTCTTTTTATCTTCAATCCATGAAGAACCTTGTACCATACCTATGAAGTTTTGAGGTTGTTGCGGTGCTTCCCAAGTATCAAATGGCGCGTGAGGCACCTCTTCTACCATATTTGCATTCTGCGCAGGACGAGACTGTGTGTTCCCAGGAGGATTCCTTGGTGGACTAGATATTTCTTGGGAAGTATCCTTCACAATGGGCGTTTCATACACACTTCTCAGAACTGTATCTCGGACCTCTGAAATCTTCATTAACTCGTGTAGGGGAAGACTAACTTTTATCCTTTTGAATTCTTCTAACACACAAGAGCCAAGTCTTTTCACGTCCTCTTTAGGAAGACTCTCCTTTTGTTTTTGCTCAGCTTGATGAACTGGCTGCTGAATAACTTGTTGTCCACCTCTACCTTGCGTTGCATTATGTCGCCTGTACTCTGGAGAATCTTTTGGTAGACCTAGATTATTGCTTGCGTTGGGATGTGGCGGAGTTGTAAAATTATTAGGAGGTATTGATGATGTCAGAGGTTCACGTTGTTGGTGGTAATTCCTCTGATACACTTTGGGTGTCGCTCCTCCGGATGTTTGAAAAGCTTGTACCTCCCTACTTCCTTCTACCAAGACGCTGTTGTTGAGAGGCGAAAAAACATAACCATCTTTATAAAGAGACTCTTCTGGTGAAGCATATGTGGCGTGAACTTCTGACGGTATTTGAAACTCTGGCATCCCCACGGGAGTATTTGCTGAAGCTGATGGAAATTGGTGATCAATTGGTGGGGGCGTATAACTCTGAAACTCAGGCGGAAATTTGCAATCTTCTATTATCAATGCCTGATCCCGTAATTGGAGGGTTTTCTGTGGCCTCTGCATTTCTTGTTTCACCTTTGAGAATACCAGCCACAATTTGGAATTCGTGACACTGAAGTTCAGAGTGCTGGTTTGTGTTATGTAACCTACACCATCCTGACGAGGCAGTTTCGGCCATATAAACTCTATCCGTAGGACAGTTTTCAGGAGGTGGCGGATTATCTAATGGTGACGGAACACCTCCGTTGTTTGGTCCTGTATTCCAAGGCCTTTTCTGAAATCCCTGATTATTATTTCTATACCCATGACTGTTATCTTGATGGTATCCTTGATGGGTATCCTGATGACTTGGAGGATTATTTTGATATCCTCGGTTAACGCCTTAGTGTGCCTGATAATTTCGCTGCATAGTTGGCGTCTGATTATTCTGATTTTTGAGGTGCGTCACCTTAGCCGACAGCCTCTTCACTTGTTCTATTAAATCTTTTATTTCATCTTTCTCTACTGGTGGCACTGTGTTTTGGAGATAAACAGGCTGTGTAACTTGCGTCTGAGATAAAGGCATCCCAGGATGGAGAACTAACTGACTTGATGGTGCTTGCACTTGATAAGCTGGCTGTGGAATTGCATTTAACGCCGGAACTTGTTGATTCCATGTTGAGCTGATCATTGGCATTTGATTGTTTGTCGTACCTAAGCCAGTATAGAGTACGGGCCCAGTTATATTCTATCCTAAACCCTGACTTATTTCAACAGCCTTAGAGTAAGCTTGATTTATGTCTGTTGGAGTGGGAGGAGATCTCACGAACATTGCAGTCAAAGGATCAAGTGCCGAATAGTAACTTTCTCGAGCATCAGCTACAACATAAGGAGCACGTAACCTTGAGAGGGCCTTCTGAAATCTATTGTTGAATGCATGGATGGGCTCTTGGCCCTGTCTTCTTACCTCTGCAAATTGACGATAAAGTTCTACAGGAGTGACCGGTATACCAAACTTTCCGATAAAGGCCTCCTTCATCTGCTCCCATGTCCTTATAGACCCCACTGGTAGGTGGATGAACCAAAAATGAGCCTCTTCTCCCAAAGAATATGGGAACAGGCGGCAAGCCACGTCTGCATACCCAATCTGCCTGTTGCGTAGATGACCTTCAAACATCTTGATATGGTCCTCGGCCGTGTAGTTAACATCATTGGCAATGAACTTAGGACAAAAATTTTCAGGATTCTTTGGCATCTCATGGTAGTCTTGAAACTCTAGCAGAGATGGGTTGGTAACCAACCATGTAGCACCGTTTGGAGTGGGTTGACCTCCTTGTTGACCTCCTGGTTGAGCCATTGCTTGAACTGGTTGTCACCTTTGATACACAATCACTTGAGCTGGCTGTTGTACAACTTGAACTTGTTTTGGCTGAGCAAACCTCGAAGCACTAGGTGGAGTTCTGAATAAGCTTGGAATTTCTTCTCCGCTTTCCTCGCTTGGCTGAACTTCTTCGTTTGATAAGAATTCTTCACTTGACTTGACTTCTTTGCTTGAATGAACCTCTTTCTTCTTCCTTGCTCAAGTAGGCAACTCTAACTCCACAAAGTCTTTATATGAACTGGGCGTAGACCTCAAGATTCTTTTCAATTTGTCTGGCGAAAATGAACTGATACGATCCAGGACGTAACTCCTTCTGCGCGGGATTGTTCAATCTTGAGAGAACACCATCTTGACTTATGATAATTTTCTCCAATAGAACCTTTTGTGTAGTTCAAACCCTTTCTACTTCAACACAACTGTATGCTGTCGCTGTTATTCGCGTTCGCCCTCCCTCTAGCGCCAATTCTATTGACGTGGTTTTTGAGACCACACCAACACAGAATAAAGTCTCCCAACGGATGCCCTATCCTCTCTTGAACAAAGTATTCAGCATGCTAAGATTGCGAGTAAGATCATGCTTTCAACTCCAAGGTTCCTTAAGTGCGAATAGGCTTAGTTTGGCTCGATGTGATATTGCTGGTATTTCAAGGGGACTTACACAATTGTTCAATGGCTAACAACAAACAGTAGACTAAGGGTTTTCGTGTGATTCAAATGATTTGGCAGGTGAGCGCAAGTTTCCTAATTCTAACCGGAAATGAACTGAATTTTAAAAGGGTGTAGGGCCTAAGAAGTTTATGTTCTATTCTAAATGCAGGGTATGTGGAGCTTTGTTTCAATAGACTTCAACCGGATTTCACCTAGCCTCAGTCGGACGACCTCACAAAATCGGTGCAATCTTCAGGGAAATAGCAAAAGATGTTCAAATTATGACTTAACATGCATACACCATCACAACGGCATATAAGCATATAAATCACAACCGAAGTTAAACTCAAGATAATGTCCAGTTGACCACACAAGGCAAACTTATCATCAACAAGCCGCTAGTGGTATGGAATAAAGCGAAGCTATCTCAATAAAACACCACACACCAAAGTAAGCTATTTGCATGAATTTAAGCTACTTGGATACGAAAGGAAGAAGAAACCTTGCTAGCATTTCATGACAAGACGAATTCCATCATCAATGAAAAGATCTATTATCATAAAATGTGTTACACAAAAATCTCCTCAAAAGTTTTCAAAGGGAAAACTTTCTTTCTTCTCCAAATTATACAAAAATGCTCTACAATGCTACACTATCTAGCTCTAATGCTAATGCTCTCTCAATGTCTACTATCTACTATTCCAATGTCTAATCTAATTCTAATCTTCTAATGAGGTACAAATGAGGGGGACTCCCCCTTTTATAGCTAGCCAAGTCCCAAAGAACGGCTAGGGTTACAATCAATAGAGTGGCCAGAATCGTGCCACCTCAGCCCTAAATAATATTGCCCTAAAAACCACCACAGAGGAGAGTGGGGTAATAAATGCGCCATAATGTCCACCATCATCCTTCTAGAAGATTCCATTTGTAGACGCGTTCACACTGTTCTCGATGATCTTTCTTGGCGTTGTTCTTTGATTTCTTCCACTTGAGGGTCTTCATCTTCGTCACTTTGAGTTATACTAAGTCTCAACACTTAGCCATTTTCTTGCAACTTTTTCTCCTTTGAGATTGAAACTCATCTTCATCGTGCTTCCACTTCAAGTCATCGTGCTCTGGCCTCAAAATTTCTCCTACAAAACAAGCAAGGAGAGGGGTATTAGAATACTTCATGATATAAACTTAACTCACTTACCAGGATTTTCCTGCTTTGATCTCCAAGCGTTCATCGCCAACTTCACGTTCAAGTTCATGCCTTAGACAAACTTCATCTTTGAGAAATTCCTTTCACCTGCTCGGCTCTGATACTCAATTTCGTTCAACTCCGGCTCTGGAAGACTATCTTTACGAAGGGTTTAAGCAAATTCACCTAGGCGGTTTCTTTCAAATTCATCGTCTGGAGAATTTCACCTTGAAAATACATTTTCTTCATTTTTGCCTTAGAAAATTTTCAAAATTCCCTTATGAAATCCATCAACCTGGTGCCCACTTAAAATATCCATCCTGAAGCCCGCAGCGAAGCATGGAAGGCTTTAAGATCAACTCCTCATCAATAATCTTCGATACCCAGAAGAAAATTTTCTCCAGAACGCATCGAACCCATGGGTGCACAACGAACAGGTTCATTTTATTTCTCTGAATTTTGAACCTTAGAAAATTATTCTTTCAACAATTTTGTCCTCGTTCTTCGATCCCCTCTGAGAATTTTGCTCTGACTTGGAAAATTTTTATCAATTATGTGCAGCTGGCACTCACTGACCTCACCTGTGGCAACTCTGTTCATGTTTCAGGAAAATTCCATCACCTCCCCAGACTTAGGCATTTTTCTAAGGGAGAAAATATTTTGTGCCTTAGAAATTTTTGAAATCACCTCCTTGGAAAATTTTGCCGTAAAAATTTTGTATCCAGCTCGATCCACTTTTCCTGTGAAAATACTAACTTCACTTAGAAAATTTTATTCACAGAGATGCCTGGCACATTTTATTTTCTAGCCACCACTTCGTATTTAACTTCACACTTGAAAAATATTTTTGGAGATTCAAATCCTGCAGGGGGTAAGGTATGTACACCTCATATTGTGGAGCACGAGTTAGGTGCCTCCCTCAGATTTGGGAGGATGAGGAGTCCCATATATACTGTAAGCTGTCTGTAGACCCAAGAACAGATTGCCTGGTATTCGTGGACTATAAAATAATAATAATAATAATAATGCCTTAGCAACTTTGTTTTCTCCATCTTGTATTTTATTCCCCACCCTAGGCATATATCATATTTGAAGGAGGATAACAACCACGCCTAGGCAATATATTTCATCTTCACTTTCTATTTACCACCTTAGGCGCATTTAGCTTGTCATGGAGAACATGTTTTCAACGCCACCCTTGACCTTTGACCACTTAGCTTCTTTCTTAGGCGCATATGAAAGGATGAGACTTCCAACGCCTTAGTGACCTTTAGGCTTCCCTTTTTGTCTTTACATGGCCCACTTTGGGCGCATTTTGCCATGCAAGAAGGATGAACTTTACTTAGAAATTTTCCTTGACTCTTTTATGAGGTGGGCACATTTTGCACATAGAGGAGGATGAAAACTTTTGACTGCTTTGACCATTTGCTGCATGGGCGCATTTCTATGTATGTGTAGGATAAACTTGGGCGCATTTTGATGCATGGGGCGGATGAACTCCTTTGACTTGCTGACTGCCTCTTGGGCGCAAATAGCATGGTGAGGTGGATGAGATTATAACGCCTTTTGACTTCTTTTCAAATCTTTGACCCTTTCCTTGCATGGGCGCATTTAGGCCATGGTGGAGGATGAAATACCAATGCCTTAGAAGAATTTTCAACAAGAAGCTTGAGGTGGGCGCATTTCTTGCCTTGAGGAGGATGAAAACGTTTTGACTTGTTGACTTTTCCTCTTCTTTTGGGCGCATTCTGGCAGTGGAGGAGGATATTTTCTCGTACTTAGAAATTTTTTGTATGCCACTACCTTGCATGTGGGCATATTTTGACATGAGAGCAGGAGGAGCTTGTGCCTTAGAATTTTTTAAACTCTCTCCATTCTCCTTTGGGCGCATTTCAAGGCATGAGCAGGATAGAAAACTTTGACTCTCCTTTGACTTTTACACCTTGGGCGCATTTTGCCCCTGATGAAGGATGAAGCCCAACACTTAGAGAATTTTCAAATCAACTCCTCAAGGATGGCGCATTTGGAGGTGTCAGGCAGATAAAGCTCCAGACTTAGCTATTTTCTCGTCTTCGTCAGTACGTCATGCCCTGCTATTTATAGTAAGTCCTTTGATTTCTGCATCTTTGAAGCCCAGAATGTCTTGAAATTTCAAACGTAGCATCCTCATAACCTTGTTATTCTGTCGACACTGCCACTTGCAGCTGACCTGCCATTTTTAGCTCGTTTTCGGTGGTGGTTTACTATAAATAGTAACCTCTTGTTTCTGATAGCTCCACTGCTCCGATCGAGTTGAAATTTGAATGAGGCGATCCTCACCACATGACCTGTTGGCTGACACTGATGCATGCAACTGATTTACTATTTTTAGCATGTTTCCAATTTGACTTACTATAAATAGTAAGTGCTCCGTTTGACTCAAAATTTTGCCAGCAGATAGCCTGAAGGACGCTGATCGCGGTGGTTTACAATGGATTTTGAAGATTCTGAGTTTTTACGCCTATTTTTAGGCTCCGAGGTTGGAAACCCTAATTCGCTTTGCATGCATACCAAATGAACTCTGTTTGCCTTCGTTTCCGCGACACTGCGATCAGCTCGTGATTCTGAACTACTGGGAAGCGGCTGCCGGGGCACACCTGCTAAAAATAGCAAGTTCCTTACTAAGTGAGAATCTCCGTTTGCATGTCACACCATCGCGAAGCTCTCGGAAAACCCATCAGGAATCACCTGACATGCAAAAGAAACCTTGACATGTAAACCCTAAAAATAGCCTCGAAAGGCTGAATCTTGAAAGTGGTCGTTTCGACTTGCATGTTATACCATCGCAAAGGTCTCGAAAAACCGGAAGGAATATCACCGGACATGCAAAAGAACTACGCATCTTGCACCCACCCGAAGTGCGTCAGGAAGCCGGGATTGCTAAAATAGTAAGAAGTTGTCCGTTTTTCACTCCAAATTTGGCATGCAGAAGCATTGATATACTCGAATGCGGTGTGATGTCGAATCTCAAAAAATGTTGTGAATGCACATGTCTCACACTTACTAAAAATAGTAAGTACCTCGGAATCTGATAAATTTTTGCTGAGAGCCTGCTGGAAGCATACTGACAAGAACGTTAAGCTCAAGTTTCAAGTTATTCACCTCATTTGACTTCAAATTGGCTGGAAAGACTCAAACCCTAATTTCAGACTTGGCCAAATTCATGTTGAAGCTTGCAGACGGGAACGTCCCCAGGAAGCAGACCATAGAAAAGAGACAGCCGGAGAGAGAGAGAGACACAAAAACCAAAGCCAAAAAGACCAGAATGGAGCAAAAATTAGGGGTCCCCATCTTGGATGGGGCGATGTGTGAAAAAGGTCACAACACCACCTCGCCAACTCTCCTCAGGATCCTGAAAGGACCATAATAACGTGGCTTGAGCTTCTCTGACCCACTCTTCCTAAGAGTGGACTGACGGTAGGGCTGCAGCATGAGGTAAACCATGTCACCAACCTCGAAATGCCTCG